>JBBGBA010000112.1:0-230073 GCA_038088335.1 Mesorhabditis sp. LJ9110 | reverse complement strand
TAGTTGCCCGGCCCCCGAACGCATTATTTGTCCATGACGGGATTATTAGTATGTAAAGGGGGGGCCATTTTCAAAAAACAATGTGTATGTGCGTATTTAAAGTCTTTTAAAGGTTTTTCAATGTTTGTGATGTCCTGGGCCCAGGTTCGATCCCTGGGTGGTCAGATCCCAGTTAAATGGCCGTATAAATGTGTATTGAAACCCCGAATTATTTAAAAAATATTTATTAGGGGGGCTGAAAAATCATAACAAACTGGTAGTTCTCATTCTTTGATGATGTTCTTAGTGGGTTGGCAAGTGTATTTCTTGGGGAGGTCGTTTTCAGCTTTCTGCGTATCCACCCAGCAGGTCGCGTTGGGGAACTGCAGATCGTGCCCGGGCAGGCGACTTGTTTTGGAAATCGGCGCTGAAAATTGCGTTAGAGGAGAGGAGAGAGAGAAACAAACGAAAAGAAATGATAACAATATCTTACGGGCTATTGGAGCAATTGCATCCAGGGTTCGGGGCAGCGGTTGTACGTCTTGGCGCACATTCCGCAGTTGGCCGGCGTCAGCACAAGGTTTGTGGTACAGTTTGGGTCAATGTCCATTTCCACACTTGCGCAGTGGGGGCCACTAAAATGGATCATTAGTGCATACACAGAACTTTCTAACGTTTTCAAAAACCTAATTTTCCTGTTTACCGGCGTATCCTGGCAGAACAATGCCCATGTAGGCAATCGCTTGGCCCCAAGCTTCCGACAAGGGACCCGGGGGAGATGTAGTCAAATTTTCCCGCTAAAAACAGTCGGCTAAGCTCTAAAATGCCACCAAGGGCAGGGGCATCCATGGGGCAGCAGAAGCGCTGTCCTCGCCATTGGGGCCCCAGAGACCACAAGGGCACTGCAAGTCGCCCAGCTTTGCCATGGGTTCCAGGGGCCAAGTCCCCCAAAAAAATCGATTGATCAAAGAATAATATCCGAATTTTAATGACTTTGCCAAAACTGTTTTTGGGGGGAAAACATCCATCGCAACAGGGTGAATAGTAGGGGTTGGCTTGGGGTATTTTTCGAGGTCGTGTTCAGTTTCTTCAATATCCATCACAGCATGTTTTTGGGAAAACACAGAGCATCGTTGTTGCCGATCGCTTTTGCTGTCCACTAAAAGGGTTTTTCCAACCACCATTAGGGGAAAAAAACATCAACATTTCCCCAAGACAGACGACGAGCTTTTAATGCTATCAACACGTAGGGAAAGGGAAATCCAAGGGGCGACGACACGTCTTTTTGTGTTCGCTGTTCGCAATTTCCGCATCAAATTTTTATAGTTCCCCTCCCTTTCTGCCAGTGCCGCCCAAACATTCGCCCAAATTTCCCCAATCAATTAATTATAAGAAGCAACAGAAGACACCAACCCCCCGTTTAACAAGTTGTGCTGCAGTTGTCGAACGGTGGGCATCAGGGTCAGCTGAAAAGGATGTAAACCAAACCAGTGCCTCGGGCCCGCCGATTGGTATCGTCAATGACGGTGGCGCTGAAGGGGCAGCAAGAGAGGAAGAGCAGACACCGATGTTGCACGCGCACCTTTGTCGTGCCCACTGAAAATGGGATAAATACGTGTAAAGGCAATACGTGCAGGGCAGCCATCAGCCATCGAGGTACAGGTTCGGGGAGGTCAAATTACCGCAAGTGCAATAATCGGGGCAGGTCTAGAAAATGTTTATCAGTAGGCCGGTCAGCGGGTCCGGAGAAAATGGGATCAGCATGATTGTTACAAATTCGAAACGCTCGACAGCGAGCAAAAAAGCGCTTTTGGTTTTACAAATTTTTTTTCGCCCGCGCTCAATATTTAACGATCTTTTAAAAACAAACGTAAAATTAGTATCACTGTTACCTTAGCAAGCAATTAACATGCGGAATTTGCATAAATCTGAGTTTTCAGAATTTTGGCCTTAAATTTAGTGAATAAAAATTATATTGAAAACAAAAGTGCTCTTTTCGCTTTTGAGAGTTTTGATAGATAACCAAAACTGTCAAAATCTGACACTTCTCCGAGTCGCTAGAGAGGTCGTTTTTTGGTACCTTCAACAAAGGCTTTTTTGCCCCGCCTGTCTTGGGGTTTATTAGAAAAGAACCAACCTGGGGTTTTTGACCATTCAGACCAGGTTCCATTCAATGGGGAGCAAGGTGGTGGGCAAACATTCGCTGGCGTCGATCGTACGGGCTGGCTGTAAAAAATTTCAAAACGGTTGTTAAACTACAATATTCCACAAGCTTTTTTGTTGACGAAGTCGCGGCCAAGGGAGCAGCAACTGTTCTGCGGGTAGTAGCATACCCCTGAAAACGTCGAGATTTTCAACCTACAATCGCCACTTACGGATGTTGCAGAACAGATCGAGGGTTTGTCCGGTGCAGGTCCGATTTCGGCCGTGGCAGAACGCTATAACCCAAAAAACCCATTTAACCGTCGAGCAGGCTCCCCTTGGTCGAGATTCCTCCCTGAGACCATTCTTTCCCAAACACCTCCATTCGGGCAGCAGTCAAGGGCCATTATCAGAGCTGGCGCTCGGGATCCGACTGAACCAAAATATAACCTAATACCAGGAAGCCACATACTTTCTGGGCACAATACAGTCCGTCGGTCCGTCTTGACATAGGGGGGAGCAGCACGTGCCCCCGGGAATTCACATAAAGTGGTTCGGAGTAAACCCTTTGTCAGCACCTAAAATATAGTGCTCAAATTACCAATCTTACAGATTCATCGTCTCTTTTTTAAAGTATCCTGTGTAAACCACGCGCAAGGGCCTGGGCAGAGGGTCCTGGTGAGAGTCCAGTTTCGCAAAGGCCGCAAGAGTCCGAGCAAGCCGTCGGCGAACCCATCTGCTCCAAACACCCCCAACTTGGGAACCAGCGCTTGTCTAAAAGCAAAGTTAGCCCAACAAGAGCGGAGTGTCAACCACACAGCCCCATAAGGCAACATCCAAAATTGAAAAAATACCGTCGTGGTTGTCGTGGTCGGGTGGTAGTGGTTGTTGTCTGGAAATGGGGTTGGATCAATCATCTATGAAATGTATTTGGCAGATCATTTGGTTCAATCACCGTTATCGTCGTCGGGTGGTCGGTCGGTAGGTCGTCGGGTCGTCGTGGTAGTCGTTGTCGTTGTGGTAGTCGTCGTCGTGGTGGAGTCGTGTTGTGGTAGCGTCGTCGTGGTGGTAGTCGCGTTGTGGAGCGTCGTCGTGGGTAGTCGTCGTTGTGGTAGTCGTCGCGGGTGGTAGTCGGTGGTCGGGTTGTGGTGTCGTGGGTGGTGGTGGTGGGGTGGGTGGGTTGTTTCGGGTGGTAGTCGTTTGTGGAGTCGTCGTGGTGGTAGTCGTTTGGGTAGTCGTCGTCGGTGGTAGTCGGGTGGTGGTAGTCGTTGTCGGGTGGTGGTGGTCGGTTGTCGTCGTCGGTGGTGGTCGGGGTGGTAATCGTCGTCGTCGTCGTCGTGGTAGGGGGGTGGTGGTGGTTGTTGAAATGGGGTTCAAAGTCTTCTGAAATGTGTTTGGAAGAAGAGATGGCTCGATTGAACTTACCGTTGTCGTTGTGGTCGTCGGCGTCGGTGGTGCGTAGTCGTCGTTGTCGTCGGGGTCGGGTGGTAGTCGGTCGGGTGGTCGGGTCGGGGTAGTCGTCGTGGTGGTCGTCGTTGAGTCGTCGTCGTCGCCGGTAGTGGTGGTGGTGGTTGTCTGAAATGAAATTCAATCCATTTCACGACAACCACCGACGACCACTACCACAACGACGACGACCACAACACAACGGTGAGTTGAATCGAGCCATTTTTTGCGAAATACATTTCAGAGGACTAATTCAATCCATTTCAGACAACCACCACCACCACTACCACCACGACGACGACGACGACGACGACTACCACGACCACAACGACGACGACCACACACGACAACGGTAGTTGAATCGAGCCATTTTTCCAAAACATTTCAGAGGACTAATTCAATCCATTTCAGACAACCACCACCACCACTACCACCGACGACGACGACGACGACTACCACGACCACAACGACGACGACCACAACGACAACGGTAGTTGAATCGACCATCTTTTCAAACACATTTCAGAGCTAATTCAATCCATTTCAGACACCACCACCCACACACGACGACGACGACGACGACTACCACGACCACAACGACGACGACCACAACGACAACGGTGAGTTGCATCGAGCCATTTTTGCCAAATACGTTTCAGAGGACTAATTCAATCCATTTCAGACAACCACCACCACCACTACCACCACGACGACGACGACGACGACGACGACGACGACGACGACGACGACGACGACGACGACGACGACGACGACGACTACCACGACCACAACGACGACGACCACAACAACAACGGTGAGTGGCATTGAGCCATTTTTGCGAAATACATTTCAGAGTACTAATTCAATCCATTTCAGACAACCACCACCACCACTACCACCACGACGACGACGACTACGACTACCACCACGACCACGACCACCACGACGGCGACGACGACGACGACGACCACCACCACCACCACCACGACTACCACCACTACCACGACGACAACGACGACGACTACGACCACGACCACCACCACGACGACGACTACCACGACCACCACGACCACCACCACCACGACTACCACCACGACCACGACCACGACGACCACCACGACAACGACGACGACCACAACGACAACGGTGAGTTGCATCGAGCCATTTTTGCGAAATACATTTCAGAGGACTAATTCAATCCATTTCAGACAACCACCACCACCACTACCACCACGACGACGACGACGACTACGACCACGACGACCACCACCACACGACTACCACCACGACCACGACCACCACGACGACGACTACCACCACGACCACGACGACAACGACGACGACTACGACGACCACCACGACGACAACGACGACGACCACAACGACAACGGTGAGTTGCATCGAGCCATTTTTGCCAAATACGGTTCAGAGGACTAATTCAATCCATTTCAGACAACCACCACCACCACTACCACGACGACGACGACGACGACTACGACCACGACGACCACCACCACAACGACTACCACCACGACCACGACCACCACGACGACGACTACCACCACGACCACGACGACAACGACGACGACTACGACGACCACCACGACGACAACGACGACGACCACAACGACAACGGTGAGTTGCATCGAGCCATTTTTGCCAAATACGTTTCAGAGGACTAATTCAATCCATTTCAGACAACCACCACCACCACTACCACGACGACGACGACGACGACTACGACCACGACGACCACCACCACGACGACTACCACCACGACCACGACCACCACGACTACGACTACCACCACGACCACGACGACAACGACGACGACTACGACGACCACCACGACGACAACGACGACGACCACAACGACAACGGTAAGTTGAATCGAGCCATCTCTACTTCCAAACACATTTCAGAGAAGACTAATTCAATCCATTTCAGACAACCACCACCACCACTACCACCACGACGACGACGACGACGACTACCACCACGACCACGACCACCACGACGACGACGACGACCACACGACTACCACCACGACGACGACTACCACAACGACGACTACCACCACGACGACGACTACCACAACGACGACTACCACCACGCAACGACTACCACGACCACCACCACCACCACCACCACGACTACCACGACGACCACGACCACCACGACCACCACGACTACCACCACGACGACGACTACCACAACGACGACTACCACCACGACACGACTACCACCACGACTACCACCACGACGACGACTACCACAACGACGACTACCACCACGACGACGACTACCACAACGACAACGACTACCACCACGACGACGACACTACCACGACCACGACCACCACGACGACGATAACGGTGAGTTGAATCGAGCCAAATGATCTGCCAAATACATTTCATAGATGATTGATCCAATCCATTTCAGACAACAACCACTACCACCACGACCACGACAACCACGACGGTATTTTTTACAATTTTGGATGTTGCCTTATAGGGCTGTGTGGTTGACATGTCTAACCGCTCTTATTGTTGGGCTAACTTTGCTTTTAGACAAGCGCTGGTTGCTGCAAGTTGGGAGGTGTTTGGAGCGAATGGAGTTCGCCGACGACGGCTTGCTCGGACTCTTGCGGCCTTTGCGGAAACTGGACTCTCACCAGGACTTGCCTCTCTGCGCCGAGCTGCCCTTGCGCGTGGGTTTACACAGGATACTTTAAATAATACGGAGCGATGAATCTGTAAGATTGGTAATTTGAGCACTATATTTTAGCGGTGCTACGACGAAGGTTACTCCGTGCAACAACACTTTATGTGAATTCCCGAGGAGCACGTGCTGCTCACCCTATGTCAAGACAGGACCGGTCAACGGACTGTATGTGTGCGGAAATTATGTGGGCTTCCTGGTATTAGGTTATATTTTGGATTCAGTCGGATCCCGAGCCGCCAGCATCTGATGAATGCGCCCTTGACTGCTGCCCGAATGGAGGTGTTTGGGGAGAATGGTCTCAGGGAGGACAGTGCTCGACCAAGTGCGGAGCCTGCTCGACGATTACACAGGTGCCAGTAAAAACATTTTCCAAATGGTTTTTGTTATAGAGACGTGTCTGCCTGACGGAACCGAAATGCGGAGCCTGCACCGGACAAGCCACTCGATCTGTATACTGCAACATCCGTAAGTGGCGATTGTAGGTTGAAATCTCGACGATTTTCAGAGGTATGCTACTACCCGCAGAACAGTTGCTGCTCACCTTGGCACGCGACTGTCGTCAACAATACAAATGCTTGTGGAGATATTGTAAGTTTTAACAACCGGTTTTGAAATTAGAATTTTTACAGCCAGCCCCGTACGATCCGACGCCAGCCCCGAATGTTTGCCCACCACCTTGCTGCCCATTGAATGGAACCTGGTCTGAATGGTCAACAACCCAGGTTGGTTCTTTTCTAATAAACCCCAGAAGACAGGCGGGGCAAAAGCCTTATGTATGAAGGGTGTACCAAAAAAACGACCTCTCTAGCGACTCGGAGGAGTGTCAGATTTTGACAGTTTTTAGTTATCTATCGAAAACTCTCGGAAAAGCGAGAAAACGAGCACTTTTTGTTTTTCAATATAGGCATTTTTATTCACTAAATTTAAGGCCAAAATTCATGAAAACTGCAGATTGTATGCAAATTCCGCATGTTAATTGCTTGCTAAGGTAACAGTACGATACTAATTTTACGTTTTGTTTTGAAAAGATCGTTAAATATTGAGCGCGGGCGAAAGAAATTTGTAAAACCAAAAGCGCTTTTTTTTGCTCGCTGTCCCGAGAGCGTTCGAATGTTGTAACAATCATGCTGATCCGATTTTTCTCCGGACCGCGCTAGACCGGACCGTACTGATACCAACATTTTCTAGACCTGCCCCGATTATTGCGGATCTTGCGGTAATTTGACCTACACCCGAACCTGTACCTCGATGGCTGATGGCTGCCCCTGCACGTAGGAGTTGCCTTTACAGCGTATTTATCCCATTTTCAGTGGAGACACGACAAAGGTGCAAGCGTGCAACATCGGTGTCTGCTACTTCCCGCGTCTCTCTTGCTGCCCCGGTTACAGCGCCACCGTCATTGACGATACCAATGCGTGCGGACCCCAGCCCACTGTAGGCACTAGAGTTTGGACATTTACACGTACCTTATTCAGCTGACCCCTGATGCCCCACCGTTCGACAACTGCAGCACAACTTGTTGCACATCGGGAGGTTGGTGTCTTCTAGTTGCTTCTTATAATTAATTGATTAGGAATTTGGAGCGAATGGTCTTGGAGCGGCAGCTGGCAGAAGGGAGGAGACTATAAGAATTTGACGTGCGGAAATTGCGAACAGCGAACACAGAAGAGGACGTGTCTGTCAGCCACTTACGGATGTCCTTGCACGTACGTGTTGATACGCATTAATAGCTACGTCGTCTGTCTTGGGGAAATGTTGATGTTTTTTTTCCACTAATGGTGGTTGGAAAAAGCCGTTTTAGTGGACCCAGCACAAACGCGATCGGCAACAACGATACGCTCTGTGTATTCCCGAACCCAACATGCTGTGATGGATATGTGAAGAAACTGAACACGACCTCGAAGAAGTACACTTGCCAAGCCAACGCTACTATTCCAGCCCCTGTTGGCGATGGATGTTGCCCACCAAGTCAGTTTTCGGCAAATTTGATCATTAAAATTCGGATATTATTCTTTGATCAATCGATTTTTAGGCGGACTTGGCCTCTGGAACCCATGGCAAAGCTGGGCGACTTGCAGTGCCACTTGTGGTCTCTGCGGAACCCAATCTAGGACGAGGACATGCGCTTCTGCTGCCTATGGATGCCCATGCACGTTGGTGGCATTTTTAGAGCTTAGCCGACTGTATTTTAGCGGAAATTCGACTACATCTCGCGCTTGCGGCAATCCGGCTTGTACGGGCGCTACACCTTGCTGCGGAGGAACGTACCAAGCGATTGCCTACGATGGAACATTGTTCTGCCAGGATACGCCGGTAAGCAGGAAAATTGAGTGTTTTAGAAAACGTTAGAAAGTTCTGTGTATGCACTAATGATCCATTTTAGTGGGCCCCCACGTGCGCAGGAGTGTGGACAGAATGGACATTGACCACAAACTGTACCACAAACCTTGTGCTGACGCCGGCCAACTGCGGAATGTGCGCCAAGACGACGTACAACCGCTTCTGCATGAACCCTGGATGCAATTGCTCCAATAGCCCGTAAGATATTGTTATCTATTTCTTTTTCGTTTGTTTCTCTCTCTCTCTCTCCCTCTAACCCCGCAATTTTTCAGCGCCGATTTCCAAAAACAAGTCGCCTGCACGGACACGATCTGCACGTTCCCCAACGCGACCTGCTGCGCTGGATACGCGAAGAAGCTGAACACGACCTCGAAGAAATACACTTGCCAACCCACCTAAGAACATCATCAAAGAATGAGAACTACCAGTTTGTTATGATTTTTCAGCCCGCCTAATAAATATTTTTAAGTAATTCGGGATTTCAATACACATTTATACACGGCCATTTAACTGGGATCTGACCACCCCAGGGATCGAACCCTGGGGCCCTAGGGTACATCACAAACATTGAAAAACGGCTTTAAAAGACTTTAAATACGCACATACACATTGTTTATTAGAAAATGGCCCCAATTTACATACTGAATAATCCAGTCATGGACAAATCAATGCGTTCCGGAATTAGGTCCGGACAACCTAATAGATACAAAACGCCATTTTTTTAAAAATTTTGCTAAATTTACATATTACAACGACCTCGAATAATCCTTATTTTGGATTTGTTGCAGCTATTCCGACCTTCTTTCTCGGCTTCCCTTCAAAACGTAAATAGTTATTTTCTTAGAATATCATTCCAAATTACAAACACCAATACACAAAATAATCTAATAATGTTTAAATTTATTCCGCCCCCGTGCCCGCTCCTCTAAAGATCGAAAATCCCATTTTTTTAGTAAATTATACCAATTTACATACCACGAGGCTTCGATTCTCATGCTCAGACGTTCCCCCCTAGAAAAGCAAGAATACTTTTTTGTCGAGAATTTTTCCATTTTACATCTATGAATGTCCCGAATAATCTAATAATGCTCAAATTAATCCCGCGCTCTTTCTCCTCTTCTCCAAAGGGCGGCCTTTTGTGAGTATAGACCGAAGAGCCGAGAGGCATTGCCTTTTCTTGGTCAAGTGGCTTGTCGAACCGGGGGGTCAAATTGGTCGCTTGTTAATCCATCCTCTCCAGAGAGGGGGTGGCCCTTATCCGCATTGTCCCTTCCGGGGACCTCCGTATTGGCGGCATTTGCATAAATGCCGCTTCTAGTGTGCGCTGATCCGGGCCGCGAGCTGGAGGGATACACGCATATGTTCGGGGTGGTTGTAGATTTTGGGCGCCGGATGGCTGGGTGGCTGGGTTTTGATTGCTAATTGGTTAAAGACGCCGGCAAGTCTTGGCTATGGATTTTTGTGAAATTCTGCAAGGCATGCTTTTCATTGCGTAATTGGTTATTATTAATTATTTCGAGGTCAAGCAAAAGTGAGTTCCGTGTCTAAAGGTCTTGAAAATCCATAGTTGCCACTTGTTCTCACCTTTAAAGAACCGTGCAAGGCAGGTCTATGGATTTCCCGAAATTTTAAGCAGCGCCCGCGAGGCGTGGCGTGTCCCGGGTGCGGAAAAAACAAACTTGATAACATCTAGAAAATTTTATTTTTTGAAATCTAGAAAGCTAAAACATCTAGAAACGCCAGACAGGTAGAAGTCTTGCCTTGCGCGTTCCTTTAAGGAACTTGGCGATTTCGCCAGAAAGTTTATTTCCTCAGCGCCTCCATTTTCTCTCTCATTATCACATTATCTCTCGCTCTCTCTGTCTCTCTCGCCCTCTCTCCCAATATCTCCTTCTCCCCATATCTCTCTCTTTTCTCTCCGCTCTCTCTTTCTCTCTCTCTCGATCTCTCACCCTCGCTCTCTCACTCTTTCGCTCTCTCTCTCTCCCTCGCTCTCTCGCTCTTTCGCGCTCATTTCTTACCACGTTTTAGCTAACTGCTAATTTCTACAATCTCAGAGATTCCAAACCCCTCTAAGGCCTCCCCGAGTTTCTCCTAACCTGCAAGACACCTCACTTAACGCGGGAATCGCTTCCAGGAAGCATCTGGATCGTCGCAAGCCCGTCCCAACGTATCCATTACCGCGTTGTCGTCGAAGGTCCGGGCCCCAACCAATGGATCGTAGATACCGTCTCTAAATTCTCCCCGCCTTCTTCTTCTTCTCAACACCTTCCAATCCAATCGCCACATGTCGCGTTGGGAGGAGGTGTTTACCCGGGTATCCGACGCACAATAGCACTCAGCTCAGCGCCCCTAGTCCAGAAATGACCGCCCAGCTAATGTGCACAGAATCGCCCCAGACACGCCCTCGATCCACCCACGGGACCAGTCACTCCCCTCCAATGGGATACGGTAGCTGGGGTAGGCTGGGCGCGCGGCTGGGTACCATAACCTTGGGAGGTCAGCTTTTGGTTTTTGCTGTTTTAGAGGTTAATATTATATTGGAATAAATTTTATATTAATATAATTAATTGATAGGTATGATATAATTGGAATACTAGATTCCTAAAGGCTTCAATTTTGCAAAGCTTCATGGCGTCGATCTTCGTTTGGTTGGGTTCTAAAGCTGAATTTTTGTAAAATTATGTTAAAATCGTTTTATGATCGGTATTTAGTAATTTATTTGTTAAGAAAATACGTCAAAATATCGAATAAGCCAAATTTTGGTGTTTTGGAGCCCCAGATTTTGCTCTCTCCGTGGTTTTAGAAAATGCCACAGCCGTTAAAAACCCCTAAACCTTCCACAGTTTCGATAATTACCTTTTTATTATCGTTATTAGCTTTTATATGTTCTCATGCCTCTATAATTATTTGCTTTCTTAATCCCCAAATTCACCGAATTCCCATTTTCCAGCCCCACCATGAGCTCGCCAGCCTCTCTAACACCCCAAAGCTTTTCCCAAGAACAATTGCTGCATATCTGGGGTATGAGATATACTATTACGCAGACAAAATCTCAATTGAAGGAGCCAGAAACATGTCCAAGATGGGGCGACGATTCGGAGGGGATGGAGAAGCCGGGGGCGGACCCCCACCCCCACCACAACCACAGCCAATCAAGACCGGCGCTGGCACAAAGCCAAAGGTATCGAATTAAGCTAGAAAATAAATTAAGAATTTCGTTTTTTAGGTTGCTACTCCTCAAGTGGTCGCCAAGATTGAGCAGTACAAAAGGGACAATCCGACGATTTTTGCGTGGGAGATTCGGGAGCGACTAATTAGTGAAGGTAAGAGGAAGGTGTTTGGGGTTGCTGAAGTTTTAAACAATTATTTTTGTATTTAAAAACTGCGTTAATTTTTGCAGACGATACGAAAATGGAGGAGCTAATTTTGTGGGTTAAAGCAAGTCATCAATTCCAATTTTTGCGATTTAACCAGGTCTTTAAATTTTGTAAAACAGTCAGCAGTGGCAATTAGATAAGGGTTAGACCATTTTTAAAGCTCGATTTTTGCCTATAAAAGTACTTTTTGGTTATTGTATAATAAGTATCAAATTTAAAGGCCGATATGAAGGTTTAGATTTCGATAAGTTGTTTGGTTTCTAAAATCATTAAAAATCTGTTTCTTTTACGCAACTTTTAAAAGTAATTTTGTATATTTATATATCCATTAATATATATATATATATATATATATATATATATATATATATATATTACTTCAGAAGATTAGGGATTCTGGTTTTTTGACAACCTAATAGACAAATTTATTAAGGTATATGAGCATAAAAATATTCAAAAGAGCATGATAATCTATAACTCGAGCATTGTCGGCTTTAAGCTTTAGCGCGCGATACCCGCTAGATACCTCGTATTATTCTTTTTCTACCTCCCCAATATTACCCCCATAACCGAATGAATAAGACAAGCAAGCCGACTTGTTGACACCCCCCATCCCTCTAGCTACCAAAGGTAGGTTGTGTCGGTGGCCATAAAGAGCGGTCAAGTGGCCCAATGAGCCCCCAGGCGCCTCTCTCCCACCCGAAAAGCATCCCCGTATCTATCGCCGCCACAATGCAAGTCGTGTTTGCGTGTTGGTGGGGATCGGATGGCATCTTCAGCGGTACTCCAAACTTATTCACGGCACATTTGTTGGGGGGATGGATAGGAAGAGGGTATTTGCCTAGGATCGGCTTGGGGTTAGATGGGGGCGGGTGGGTGATCAGAAAATAATAATACTACAAGGTACCACAAAAGTATATTTTAAGGCACCAGGCACATCTAATGATTTTTTGGCTACGGATTGCCTCATGGGGTTGTAGACCCACGCAACTCGCTCCGTCGATACCCCGTACGTCGCAATCGACAAATATTAATCGTTGCAAATCGGCGCCTACGCGTTGCGTTCGCTAACGCGGCACATATAAACGCAATTCCTAGATAATAAAACCCACAACAATGACTTGCCTATACCTTTAAGCGACGAAACGATCTTTTTCAATCGCTGGAATAGACAACTAGGCAATACTCAGATTCGTGTTTCACATTAGCTCAAAAGCGCCGTGCAAGGACCATTTGAAAAATATGTACCAGATGTTATCTGGAATGTAGCGTAGTTGTCTAGACCCAGCCGGAACAGGGGGTCGATACTTACATTTCCTACTCCCCTTAAACTCAAGTCAAGAAACCCTTTGAAAATTTGGTTCAATAAATTTTTCAGGTGTCTGCACCACTCCACCTTCCGTATCCTCCATCAACCGTATACTTCGTACTCGAGCGTAAGTAGCTTTTCTAGAGCCTAAAATCCATTAACTATTTATAGAGCTGAACGCGCAGCCGAAGAACTGACCATCATCCTAAACGCCCAGCACAATCGGCCACCAAACTTCGCCAGGCCCATGCCTAACGTGCTCCCTCCACTACCGTACCCACCGCTTTGGCCAGGTATGAAAATGCACAGTTTTTAGCCAATGTGAAAATTTAGGTCTTCTCCTGACCCCCGGCGCTTTCCCACCAAATATGGGTCCATTTCAAGGCTGCTCTAACACTTTGAATTTACTTGCTGCGCTGACGGGGCAGTTGAATCAGGTTTGAAACAACTTGAAGATTAGTTATACAGTTATAAAACGTACTTAATGGGTAATTTAAAACGACGGTTTGAAATCAAATTTTGCCTATTTTAGCTACAACAATCCGGATCTACAAATGGTGATACATCACCGGCTGAGACTGTTGCGATGAGTGAAGAAGATCAAACGATTCGACGCGGTAGCAGAAGTCAATTTACTTCGGGTCAGTTTTAAGGCTTAATTACTTAATTATAATCTATATAATATAATGCTTAAAGTTATGCAGTTTTTTATTAAATATAGTACACCTATATATTTTCAGGCCAACTCGAAATCCTGGAAGCCGCCTTTGAAATTGACCCCTACCCCAGCAACGCCGAACGTGCCGAGCTCGTCAAGAAAACCCAACTCCCAGATGCACGTATTCAGGCAGATTTTAAGACAAATTTTGAATTTTTGATAAATTTTCTCTTTTTTAACTTCTTTTTTCAGGTCTGGTTCTCCAATCGACGCGCAAAATGGAGACGTCACTTGGAAACTCATGAATCTTCGCCTATGCAAGAGTAAGCTTGTCCTATAATTTAAAAAAATAATAATTATATATATTAAATTAGCTTGAATTTATCAATTTTCTAGCTCTAATGAAGACCAGACAAGCGATGCCGAGAAGAGTCCAAAAGTGCTCAGCACCGATGAGGAGGGGAATTCGGGAAAGCGGAAATTG
Organism: Mesorhabditis sp. LJ9110; assembly: GCA_038088335.1. Lineage (NCBI taxonomy): Eukaryota > Metazoa > Nematoda > Chromadorea > Rhabditida > Rhabditidae > Mesorhabditis > Mesorhabditis sp. LJ9110. The sequence continues at coordinate 215,611 of JBBGBA010000112.1, read as the reverse complement.
GAGGTCACGGAAAGCCCTGAAGAGCCGATGGTGAAGCGCGTTTTTCGGCCCTACGAGTGATAATTAATTGAATTTTTGTAACAAAAATTGTAATGATAAATTAAATAAAATACTCAAAATATGGGTGAATATTATCATAATTACTGCAAGTCATTTTATGCACTGCTGGTATTTGTTTTATATTAATCCCAAAAAACTTGAAATATCCAGTTATTTTTGATATTTTCAAGCAGCAAACATCAAATTTTACACACAATTTATTCGTGGCAATGTCGTACTTTATTATATAAGCTCGCCGGGCATAGAAATAATGAGTGTTCGGGTGACAGGATCGCGTGCTGTAGTGAGGTTACATATCGAGTGATCCCTGTTTGCAATGACGGCGTTCCTCTTTGATCCGTTCCTCCATTTCCCGCATTGTTTCCACCATCGGGTGTCTAGCAACTAGGGCTCGACATCTAATAAATTATTTACATCAAATTAAAGCCCATAACTCACATTTTTACTCGAATACAGCAGCTCTCTATCCGGTTGCACCTAAAAAAAATATTTTCATGCCGTAATAGATTATTCACCTGTCCTTAAATCTCTTCGCGATAGCCTTGCATTGGCTCTTTGTCTTTGCCCTCTTCCTCGCGTCCTTCACGTCATCCCCGTAAAAGTATTGATCGAATTCGGCGATTTTCCGGATACACGTCGATTGGTGGCGCTGGAGAACGGGGCTTATCAAGGCCAGAAATTGACAGGTGCTTACTTTTTTGGCGCTCGCTTTTTCGAATTGGGAGTCATCGACTTGATCGACATGGCCGGTGATGTAGCATTCTCTGGAAAAGGGAAAAATAGGCATATAGCGAGATTTTTAAGTTTTTTAAAGGTGCGGACAAGGTAAGGCCGCTGGACCCGCTATAAATTTATTTTGCCGCTTGGCGCTACGCAACGGGTGTGATTTTTTGTACTAGCTGAGTTTTAAAAAGCATGCTTTCCTAGCTCTGATTGATTTTTGGTTTTATTAAATATTTGAGGTCGTCTTTCCATTGCGTAATCAATTAGAATTTTTAAAATAGGTAAGAGGCGATTACGTTGCGTTGCGTGTCGCGATCGCGGTAAAAAATCCAAAAAATATAGTGCCTAGAAAATCTATAGAAATGCCTTGATGCGTCCTTTAAAGTTAGTTTTTCCCCACTTTTAATTGTACTAACATGTCGTAAGCTTTATATTTTCTATTCCAGATTATCAGACATTATGGAGGATTTCATAGCTTCATTTTCTTACCTAAGCAACTCCGCTCTCCTCCTCTTCCTCGAAATCAATTCGGCAAACAACTTGGCAATCGGCTGATAGCAGCTGTCCGACGGCTCCTCGTTCTGTAATTATATTTTTGCGGTCTAAATACCACCCTAATTTATCCCCCCGGACCCGCCTGTTTTGAGCGACCCCAACGCAGTTTAACAACTTTTGCCGGGGCCACATTTATTTTTTTCTGCGTTTTGAAGGTCGGGTTGGGCAACCTGAGCAGGAAGTGGGGACACATGGTCCTCCTCTCAGGGGTCGGTCTCCCCTGCTGGGTTATTTGAGCCAAATGTCAACTCTGAAGGAGTGAAGGACGGGTTTTTGGAAGGAGCGAGTATAACCTTTCAAAGAAGAAAGTGAGGAAGAACGTTTTAAGGTTCACAAAAACAGCGATAATTTTGGGACGTGCGATATGGGGGTGTGCTCATCATTAGCTTGGCAAAGATCCGGGGGAGGGCAAATAGAAAGCGGATCGATGCGATTGGGATTCGCAGAAAAAGGTGACTACCCAGAAAGAACAGGATCAAAAAGCAGGGGGGAGAAGTTCGTGGTCGTATCGAGACTTATCTTAAGGTACAGAAATTTTGGATCGCCTCTATGACGGGGGAGGCGAGAACAACTTATGGGCCTTCTTAGAAAATGTAACCAATTTTGTAGCATTTTATGCATTTCCAGAATAGACCCAGATACCACTTCACAAAAATTTTAGAGTTTTGATGTCTTAGGTGTTTAGGCGTTTTAAGCTGTTCAAACTTTTAGGACAAGCAAAGATAACCAAAAACGGGGAAAATTAAACGTTCTAAAGTTTGTAGTTTGTAAACGGCGCGTAAAATCAGCCAACTTTTCTTAAAAGTTCAGCATAAACTAAATACGGGTAACTAATCCCCCCGCTAAGGAACCAGAACCAAAATTTAAACAACTTAAATTTACATACCCTGAACTGCTTCTCATCTCCACATGCCGATACTAAGAGATCATATTTGGAAAGGCAGCGATCGTATGCCGAGCAGGCATTTGTGATCCAATATTCGACGGGTTCTTCTTCGGGTTCGGGTTCGGGTTTCTTTTTCTTCTAAAAAAAACCAATTAGCATTATTGCACGAAATTCGTTAAAAAACAGGCTGATTAATTTTATAATTTTACATAATACAGTATGCGAAAAAGTGTGCTCTATAAAAGCTTCATAATCCACCTCCTTCTTCGCCGACTCCACATACGCAAATAATGAAAGCAGAATTAAAATATAATTTGCATTCATCGAAGCGGGAAGACAAGTAGATGATCTTTTGGATGACGATTTTTAGATGATGTTCAAAATATAACAGATGCCGTTTCTTTGTTGAGAAATGAAGACAGTGGGTGTGAGGGTTGGGGGGCGAGGATGGGTGATATCTGTTTCCTTCCACGTGCCTCCTCTGTCCCTCTCAAAAAGCTTCTTGTGTCGACATGATCCTCTCTAAAGTCCCCCCGTAGCTGCGACCCGTTTCAACCCCGGGCATCAACCGAACGGCCCATTCCCACCCCTAGGAATGAACAGAAGGAGAAACAGCCAAATAACTCGGAAAAATGGGAGCGGTGGAATGGACCACCCGACAGCTGTAAATAATGGTAAAGAAATGAGGGATTATAATAGAGAGAAAAAAAGAGAGAGCGGAGAGAGTGCGAGACAGAGAGTGAGAGAGATAGAGAGCGAGAGAGGGAGAGGAGAGGGAGAGAGCGGGAGAGAAGAGCAGAGAGAGAGAGGGAGAGACAGAGAGAGAGAGAGAGAGAGAGAGAGAGAGAGAGAGAGAGAGAGAGAGAGAGAGAGAGAGAGGGTCCGCAACACGCAACGCGCCGACTGTGACGACCCGGCAGCTGCAAATGGCAAACACACTGAAGTTTATATAGAAATAGTGGAAGAACTGCCCTTCTGAAACTGGTACATTTAAAGGGACCGACAAGTTATCAATGCGGGTGGTTCAGGTGATTAGTGAGATTTTCAAGGATCCCTGCAGCCGCAACACGCGAAGCGTTCGCGGTTTCGCCAACCTAATGGTCGCAAAATCCATTACACGATACAGCCCAATCAACGCGTTGCGCGGGCGCGAAAAATTACTAAAGAATCCATAGCTGGCTGCCTTTCCAGTGTCTTTAAGACCTATTTTTAACGAAGAAAATCGCGAAATAAAGGATCTCCGTTGCACCATTCCACCAAGCCAACGCTTGACCTGTGACGTGTCCACACAACCCCCCAACGTCCATTCAAAGCAAACGCCGGGCCGGTGAAGCCGTGTGCCCATGACAGGTTGTGAAGCGCCCCCCAAAAGGATGGGTTGTTATCAACGCAATGTGTACATTAGATCCTGCAATCTTATACGCAGTTCCATTCTTTTTCTCGCTTTTTGGGGATTAAGGCTTTTAATCGGCAATTCCTAATTTAAAGTTTTTTTTCTGCAACTCGTAATAAAATTTTATGTCGTATTTTGTGTATAAAATTTGCATGTAATAGCTTTTTTAATATGATCCTCAAATACATAACTTAAATGCTTTAAATAATACGACTATCTATGAAAATCTAGAAATATTTTTTAACAATGACAAACGAATAGAAGAATCATAATTTGCATAAAATTTCATTTATAAATTTTAGTTAGAATCATGGCGGTGATATTCTATTAAATCTTATTAAAATGCGTCGAACATGACAAACGCTTTTTCGGGACAGTCTTGAATGCTACGTTTTTTTTGCTGCATAAAATTTTGCATATCCATGCATATCCTTTGAATTATAATGGTTTTATTAAATACGTTTTTATCAAGTTGTCAATAACACCTCTACCATTTCCAAACCAGCCCTGAAACCCTTCAAATGACATGTCAATCTTCCAGTTATCGATTCGGCATCATGAAACGCCGAACCCTTATCAAAGTGACCCGTCCCTCCCCCCCTCTTTCAGTCCTTTATGCGCCTACGGACAGCTGGCATTAAAGCACCGGAAATGTTTTCCAATGCCTAAAAATCCCTTGATGCCTTATGCATACTATACTTACTTAATAATAACAATATTTTCAGGGATGAGGTTGATTTTTGTCTTTGTATTATTATCCTTATGTTTGTACGTGAGCGCCGGCCGAACAAAGGTCCAAAGACACGAGTCAAAACAGACGGATTCTGGGGATGAAGCTGTTGATGACGCCGTGGCGGAGGTAGCAAGCAAGAAGAAGGCTGCTAAGAAGGTTTTTTAATAATTATTTTTATAATTCAATGATGTTTAGCGTCCACCACCTGCTGAAGAAGAGGAAGATGTTGAAGAAGAGGAAGAGGATCCGAAACCCCTCCCAAAACGAACCGGGGTTAAGGGAAAGAAAGGAGAGAAGCCAACCTTTGCCATCTGCAAAAAACCGCTAGACGATGGAGGTGCCTGTGATTGTACCGGAAATGATATTGTTTGCGATCAAGTAAGCTTAATTTAATTTTTTAGTTTAATTTTCTCTAGGTCGTTTTTGATGATGAATCCGAGCTTGACACCCTCATGCTCACACCCCCAAAAAATGCCACCTACACCTATTTTGCGGCTCGAGAAAATTTCTTCCCGATTTTGAAAAAGGTTAAAAACTAATATAATATAATTTTACATCTAATTCAGGGAGAAATCCTGCCCCTCATCGCCGACAAAATCGAGGAGCTTGATCTCTCCAAAAACAAGCTGGTAACCATCGAGTCCGGGGCGTTCGCCGATTTCAACAGCCTCTCCAAACTACACCTCAACCATAATAAGCTCAGGCGTCTCCCAAAGTGCGGAAAATTAGGAACTTTCTAAATCAAATTCAGGGATGCTTTCAAGGGTGTTGAGGACAAGCTGCACCAGCTTTTCTTGAATGCCAACGATTTGCGCAACGTGGAGGAGGGGACATTTAAGTCGTTGAAAAGTTTGCGGCGCTTGGTAAGCTTAAAAAACTCTATCAGAAAAACTCTATTAATTCAGGAAATGGATTATTCGAAGGTGAAGATAACGAAGGGGCTTTTTGAGGGGATGGATAATCTGGAAAAGTTGTCACTGGATGGAACCACTTTTGACGACAGTACAGATGTGAATGTTTTTGACAATCTACCGTAAGCCATATCGCTATATATAATCTGTTTTTACCATTTTAAGAAATCTTAAAGTACTCTCCCTGCGCAACACCCACCTTACTGAGGTCCCAACGTCGATTCAAGGCTTGAAACATCTTGAAGAACTCGATCTCTCTGGCACAAAAATTTCTGAACTCCACGCCGCTTCGTTTAAAAATGATCAGAGCTTGAAGGTGATACTGTAGTTTCAGAGCTATTAATAGTTTTTAGATCCTTTTCATGCAAGATATGCCTTTCCTGTGGGGTATCGAAGATTGTGCCTTCTGCGGTCTTGAGGGACTCCAGGAAGTTCACTTCAAAAATTCCTCCCAGCTCTACAGTGTCCACAACAACGCTTTTGGGTTTGAGAAGGGAAAGGATGCGGTAATTTTTCATAAATTAAAAATTTATATGATTTTGTTAGACGAAAAGCCTCACGAAAGTCGTCTTTTCAAAATGCAATATCAGTACTTTGCACGAGGAGCTTTTTGATGAGGTAGACAAAATTTATTGGGATACTTATTTTTATATTTTTAAGGATATGGATTTGGATCTGCAGCTTGATGGTAATAAAATTATTTGCAATTGCAATACGACATGGCTGCTCGGGGAGCAGCGATTTAAATTCGCTACCACTAGCCAGGCACCGAGGTAATGGACCTAAAAATTAAATAACCACGCAAATTAGTTTCTGTTTTTGTGTTAAACTACTAAAAATACTTATAAATAAATTAAAAAGTTAATTTTCAGATGCGCCGGGCCAGAAATCGCTAAAAATCGCGAGTTGATGGCTGTTGATCCGGCGGATGTTTGTGACGCTGTTATGAGCCGGAATAAGGGTAAAAATTGATATATTACAAGTTATTGTTGTTATAATTTATTTTTCAATAACATTATTAACATATCTATACCCTTAAGGAGCCCGAATGATTAAATGGTTTTTAATGACTCTGATGTTTTCGACAATCGGTGTCCTCGGATATTACATGGTTGCTACCGGGAAAGTGAAAAAATGGATTACCCCGAAACCTCGTGAAAATGTAATTATATTGTTTTACTTTCAAATTTAAAAATTATTTTTAGGTCCTCTACTCAAACCTCCAAACCAACGATGAACAACCCCTCGAAAAAGATTTCCAACCACGACCTCAAGACGTTTAACCATTTGTATACAGATATTTATCGTGACAAAAATAATGGGTGAATGTGTGCATTGGATTGTATTGGATAAATGATGCCTTTGGTAGACTTGATGTAGCACTTGATTAGTTGACTGCCAAGACGAATTCTAGAGCAAGAAAAAAAATTTCTTATGGTTTGCCAAGATACCTTCAAACGAGATTTTTCCATCACCGTCGACGTCGGCCTCCCGGAACATTTGTTCGATGACGCCGCGTGGGAATGAGGAGCCGAGGGCTAATTCGCGGACGATTTCGATCATTTCTTGTTTTTCGATGTAGCCGTCTTTATCCTAAAATTCAGGGAATTGTAGTTTTGAAAGCACGTAAGCCTAAGTTTAACTTTATTAGGCAGAGATAATTGGGCTTAGGTTCATGCTTAAGTTTATGAGGCTTCAACTTAGGTTTCAGCGTGCTTAGCTTAGCTTAGGCTTAGGCTTAGCTTGGACTTGGAATTATTCTTGGGCTTAGCTTCTTGGACTTAGGCTTAGGCCTGGACAGGCTTAGGAATTGGCTTAGGCTTAGTTTTGGCTTAGGCCTCGCTTAAGCGTCGTATTCGTTTTTAGCGCAATTGTAGAAAATAAAAGCATTTTGCCCGCATTTTAAATTCCTTTTAATTGCTCTTCCAACCCACCTTGTCAAACATCTGAAACTGCTCTTGGAGCTGAGCAAAGGTATACTTGTTCCGCGACGTCGACCCGCTCATCAGATGGGCGAACTCGTCGAAGGTGATCACGCCGTTTTCTGGAATGATTTTGGATGAGTGGTGGGACCACTAGGCCGGGTGGTCCCGTAGCGAAAGAGCATTCCGGGATGCCGTTTTGGATGTTTGGCGGCCATTCGTCGGGAGGGGGAAAAAGCCCTTCCGCGGTGGTCGATTGGGTTGTCGGATTGAATCAGGGCTGACGCATGCAAATTGTGGGGCGCAATAAGAAAATCGGGCGGAGTGTTTTCTCGTGACTTCCGAAGAGGTAGTGGATGAGCGATTAGCTGGTTTGGGCCGTGTAATTGGTCGTTTTCGTATGAAAGTTGCTTATTTTTGGTAAATTATTGTTATTTAAATTATCCTTGAAGGCATAGAAAAGTCTTATTCAATATTTTAATACAACACAACACTAAAAACATGATTTATGACTTTGATGCCTATTAAAGTAGTGGATTTTAGCCAGCCAATTATGGTTATTTGGTCTAATCCTGAACCTTCAAAATATCATTTTTAAGAATCTAATTTCGCTTATAATATTTTATTCCTTACCCCCGTTACTAACAACCATTTCCGAACAACTAGGTGCCCCAGAGGTAGTCCCCAGGGTCTCACCGCGAAATTTATCAACCGAAATGGACATGCCCCCAAAACGGAAACCCCCAGAAAAGGCGCCTGGACCCTAGGGTATCCCTCCCAACGCCCCATGCAAATGGAGAAACGTTGCAAATATCAAAGTGTTTCCTCAAAACGAAAAAGATTTACGACCAAAGTGCTAGTATTGAATGCCGATCAGGAAAATGCCGACAACGGTAATATCGATACGCCAAACGCCGGTCAGACCAGAAATGCTACAAGCAAAAATACCGACAAGCAAAAATTTCTATAAGGAAGATACCGAGAAGAAAAATGCCGACAGCTAGAATCCCGACACGCTATCGGTTATTTCCCGTGCAAAACTTTTCAATTGCAAGCATTTGCGTGTCGATATTTAACGACGACAAGTTAAAATACCGACACCCGCAATGCAGACATGACAAAATGCCGACACCCAGAAGCGATGTGACATACACAACATCTCAACTTCGTGCGAATGTCGACATTTTGGCTTGCCGACTAGGGGTCTTGAACATCGGCATTTTTGCAACACCTCGAAAATACCGACAACCGAAGAACAAACCTCAAAAATAGAAACTCCCAACCACTTTGAGGGGAACACCAGCAAGTTCCTGGCCCCCGAAGGAGGCGCTCTCGAGCATCACCTCTTCCAAAGTCTCAAGCACCCACGGAAACGCAAATTTGAATGAAATTTCGTTTTTTTTTGCCTAGGTTCTCTAAAGACCATGTCCTACGCAAGGGGGAGGGCTTCAAACATTAGTCGTTAATGCTAATGTTGCGGAGTTTCAAGCAGGGGAGCATTATGAAATTTTTTCTAGAACTCACTGTCATTATCTCCATGATGAATGATCAATCTGAGCTCGAGCTTTGAGGGGAATTGGCCACATTTATTCATCGCGGCTTCGAGCTCCTCGGCAGTGATATGGCCATCATTATTTGCGTCGAAGAAATCGAAGGCTTTTTTGTAGTCTGAAGTTTAAGGTTTAAAACTTTAGAAAAAGATTACCTTCAACGTTGGCGCATTTTCGCGACTCTTTCTTGGGCTAAAATTGAATTTTGGTTTCCTTTTATTTCCTACCTGCGACGCATCGAAGAAGTTCATCATATTTGAAGCGGCAACTTAAAGAAAATAATTAAAAAAAAAACAGAATTAGAATCTTTCAAAAGCAAATAATCGTTTTTAGAGAAACGGCAAATGGTAAAACCTTTAAAATTATTCAAATTTTATGAAGAATACATTTAAAATTATGCAAAGCAAAAAATAGACAATTCTTCAAGTAATAAAAGTTCATGATCATTTCAAATTTGCAGCTCAATCGAAAAATCTTTAGAATTATTGAAATTTGCTTAAGAATTTTGAAGCTTTGAAAATACGGAATTTAAGAAAAAATAAACGTCCGATTCTTGCAAACGGCAGCTTCCTCCCGATGCGTTCCATTCCGAAAGTATCAAATAAAGTTTTTACCCCGAAATTTGGGAGGGCTACTCCCGGGAGGAAGAGCGTGAAGCCGATGGGAAAAGCCGTCGAGTCGAGTAGGTGGATGAAAAGGTGGAAGAGGAAAAAGATAAGGAAGAAGAGCCGGAAGAAGGGGTTAAGCTGGAAAGAACAGATGGATAAAGAAGAGAAAGGGAGGGGGGAAGAAGCTGAAGGAAAGGGCGTGCCTTCAGGGTTGGGGGAGAACCAGCTTTTGGGCCTCTAGAGGGGGGAGTCTGATGAAGATTGGGTCTTTTCGGAACGGGGTGGGGGGCCGTTTGGCGAGGCATTCAAATTCAAGTAGCCGCTACCAGGTTTTGAGACACAAAAAGGTGGGTTGGGGGGCTTTGGTCTGTGGCATCCAGACAACGTGTCGAAAGGTTGTCTCGGGGGCAAATGCCTTTATGGAGGTTGGGTGGGGAAATTCTGGGAGTCGAAAGCTTCACGAGTGAAGAAGAGGGCACTTAGCGCTAATTTAAGGGCGTATGCTTGTGGTAGCGTTTGGAGAGCAGTCACGTAAAGTATAGTAGTTTTAGGTTGTGAAAAAGTAGAGATTCTTTGTATTTTGTTTGTATTATCCTCGGCAATAAATTTTATTAAAAAATAGACTTAGAGCTAAGCTTTACTTACGCCTACGTTAGACCTAACGTATAGCTGGTCATTTTTCGTCGAAGGAACATATTTTTAGATATTTTTAGTCAAAATCTTTAACGTTTTTAGTCATAGAAAAAGTAAAAAAACAGTCTAGAAAGATCTCCGTTATTTATATTCAAAAAATACAGCCTTAGAAAAAAAATTCTTTAAAGTTCCCCAGAAGCTCCACCCCCCGATAACGCAAAAGAACCCCCAGAAGCATCAAAACAACGAGAAGCTTTGACGGACTCTGAAAGCAATAGTTGTTCATCTGGTCCTGTCGCCTTTTGGGGTCACTTTAAGCTCCGCCCCTTTTCGGTTCAATTACCCAAGTTTGAGGGTAGATCTAGGGTTACACCATGAAATGACGCTTATTCTTCTTGTTTACACATAAATTAATATCCTATTTAATCCAAACGCTTCCCCGATAACAGCAATTCGTTTATAATTATTAATAATTCATTGTCCTTACATTAAAAAAAGATTTAAAATTATACATGCTCATCCATGAAGAACTTTGTAAAAAATCTGCTAGTAGTGCGATTTCATTCCGCTAAAACTAATGGCGTCAGTTTCAACCATCTTTCAACGCGTCATCTACTGGCATTCGTTTAGAACATGCCAAACGAGCCAAGATATCGACGACGCATTAAATAATTAAGATAAAAGATCAGAAAGATAAGATAAATAAATAAGTGAATATCGATATAAAATCATAATTAAAAATCCGAAAATCCACAATTCAAATTTTACTTTAATTTTTGGCATGGCCCCGGTTCCCTTTTCCAGAATAATTAGTAGGGTCCTCTTACTATCTAATTAGTTGGCCCCTCAGCGTGTCGACCCTTATGTTGTTGGGGTGGGCCAGGTCGGGGGCGTTTCGGCCAAATATTTCACTTTTTCGCTTTTCGCCCAAACAGCGGTGTATTAGAGGCACAAAACACATCATTCGATGCAAAATTGTCTGGCGCATCTTTTGGGGCTATTCTCAGACAGCTGGCAAGGGCCTTTCTAGCCGAAAATCCGGAAAAACTGTTTAGTGAACGCGATTTAGCCATGCTCCCCTGATTTTGGTGCTTTGTAATGTATTAGACAAATGATTGCCGTCTCAAAATACAAATAATCACGGATTTTCAGTCAATTTTGTTCAATATTTTGGAGACCGTTTTAAGGATCGTCTTAACAGAGCAAATCAAAAGTGAAGAGTTGGACGAAAAATCTATGTTTTTTGCGTTTTTTTTAATAAAATCTAGAAATACGGAGAACTCGACCCTCGCCCCCCCCCCGATAATGCAAAAGAACCCCGGGAAGTATCCAAACTACTGGCAGCTTGTACGAACACGTAAAGCAATAGTTGTGCATCTGGTCCTGTTGCCCTCCGGGGTCAGCCAATGGTCAGCTCGATTTCGGTTCAATTACCCAAGTTTGAGGGTAGAGCCAGGGTTGCACAATGAAATGACGTTTATTATTTTTTTATGTGAGTTTTGGATATCATAATATAATGCGATCAATTCCCCCATATCAACAATTTGTTTATAATTATTAGCACTACCTTGGCCTTACATTAAAATTAATTAAAATTATTCATCCTCATCAACGATAAACTTTCATAAAGACTCTTCTCATAGGCCAATTTCTGTAACTTAGAAATTATTTTATTCGGCGTCAAACCCTCTATTTTATCGCAGATATCAGAATCCGTCGGCTGCAACATCCGAATTGACAGGGAGAAACATGCAGAGCGAACATGGAGACGGTAAATCTATACTTTTCCAATTTTTTTAATGAAAAGCTGTAAAGTTCTTAGGCCTAAAAAAGTAAAAAAAAACAGTTTAGAAACGGTTATTTATATTCTAAAAATACCGCCCTGCTCCCCCCCCCCCCCCCCGATAATGCAAAAGAACCCCAGAAGCATCAAAACAGCGAGAAGCTTTGACGGACTCTGAAAGCAATAGTTGTTCATCTGGTCCTGTCGCCCTCCGGGGTCACCCAATGGTCGGCCCGATTTCGGTTCAATTACCCAAGTTTGAGGGTAGGTCCGGGTGGCAAGACGAAATCACGATCAATATTATTGTTTTTGCGTCAGATTAATATCTTAATTGAACCTAACAATTTCCGATATCAACAATTGGTTAATAATAGATTATTACTACATTGGCGTTTCAGATAAAAATTTATTAAAATTATACATTCGCATCAATGAGAAATTTTAGAAAAACTCTTCTAATAGAGCAACTTCCTTCCTTTAATAACTATTGTATTAAGGATGAAATCCTTTATTTTATGTCATATTCCAGAATCCGTCGGCTGCAACATCCGAATTTTACAGGCGAAAATATCAGCAACGAAATAAAAGAGAGACTAAAGAAATATAAAAAAAAATCCTAACATACTAACACGCTTAATATCGATACAAAGTCATAATTAAAAGCCTGAAATTACAATCTAATTTTATTAAAATTTTGGCATCACCCCGCTTTCCCATTTCAAGAATAGTTATTAGTCGACGACACCATCTAATTAGTTGGCCCCTCAGCGTGTCGACCCTTATGTTGTTGGGGTGGGCCAGGTCGGGGGCGTTTCGGCCAAATATTTCACTTTTCTCGCTTTTTCGCCCATAAACAGCGGTGTATTAGAGGCCCAAAACACATCATTCGATGCAAAATTGTCTGGCGCATCTTTTGGGGCTATTCTCAGACAGCTGGCAAGGACCTCTCTAGCCGAAAATCCGGAAAAACTGTTTAGTGAACGCGATTTAGCCATGCTCCCCTGATTTTGGTGCTTTGTAATGTATTAGACAAATGATTGCCGTCTCAAAATACAAATAATCACGGATTTAGGTCAATTTTGTTCAATATCTTCGGTTAGACATGTTTCTTTTATAGCGGGAAGTTGACTGCCCATCTAAACAAGGAGTAATTTTAGCGATCTAGAAATTACCTAAATTATGGTAACTTAAGGGGAAGTATTTTCTTAGTGTTTTTCGTAGAAAACTAGAAGCTACAAAACCATCTAATGCTTAAAAAACTTAGGTAGAAATTTTAGTCAAAATCGGCCATTTTTGGTCAAAGAGTCGATATTTTTTTTGCGTTTTTTAAGCTAAATCTATAGAGTTTCTCGATTTGGAAACGACGACTGTTTAAAAAAATTCCGTTCTGTCATTCGAAAGATCGGGCCGTAGGAAAAAATTGCTTACCGGTCGTGCACTTCCCTCGTTAGCTTCGGCAGACCTGACTTCATCCGATTCTATGCTTAGTTAACCTTCGGTTATTTTCTGCTTGGGCTTAGGCTTAGCTTAGGCCCAGCTTCGGCTTAGGTTTAACCTCGTGTTTAGGCTAAGGTGAGCCTTCGCTTTGCCCATGAGCTTAATTTAGGTGGGGTGCATCGAATGGCTCGTCTATTTATTCGTATTTTTGCATTGATTTAGTAATAAATCTTTATTCAAACAAAGCATTTCCCAAGTGAACGTCCCATTTACATGCCGCAGATCGGCTCGCGGCTGAAAACAAAATTTCCGAGATTTTACTTCAACTCACAAGCAAGACAGTGACTGGATGAGATTTCCAGCGTGCGTTGCAAAATCGTTGTCATTTCCGGCAAAGTACGAGCATCGCTGACCGGCCAAGGACACCAACCAGTCAGGTGGAGACTAAAAAAATAACTACCTTACCACTCTAAAAAATTACGCTAAATCCAAGCGAAACCACAGCAAATCCGTAGCTTCCTGAGCGCTTCAGGGCAGTGACGGCAGAAATGGGGTCGAGATTTCCATCAGAATACCTAGAATTGAATTAAATTGAATTCTAAATTAGTGAATGGTATCAATTCCTATCTTTAAGGATGACGTACATCTGGCTGGAAGTGACATAAACGACAAGATGTCGAACATCACGATCGGTACGGTAGCCATTGGCGGGGTCCACGTAGTTGGCGCTCACATAGTTGATGGCCCTGGAACCCAAGGTATTGAAAGGATACCTCATGCTCACGATGTAATATTTTGTCCCATACGTCCGTCGGCTTGCAGGGTATTGAACTTCAAGTTCAAGCTGCTCAGATCGGAGGCGGCGTTGAGGAGGAATGGATTTCCGCCGGGCTAAAAAGTGTATTGATGTATATTACTGCACAAGTACATTATTGTCTATAATAATATATTATAGCGCATATAAATGTAAAAATCATCCTAAAACTAAAATATTAGTGTCTCTGGGGAGAAACGGCCTTAAAGAGCTTAAAATCAAAATAAAAATGTATCACCGTGGTCGAGGAGAAGGTGAAGGCTCCAAATTGAGTGCCATTTACGCCGATGGTGAATGCGCTGGCTACGTATTGCATGAAGAGTTTGAACTAAAAAAATATGGTTCTTGGAAACTGTTAAGGATTTGAATACCGTTCCGAAGGTCCGATCTGACATGATGGAGCCATCAACCATGAAGACGATGTCGGTCTTCTTTGTCGTCAGATCGCAGAACGGTGGTGGTGCTAAAATTAAAATTTATTAACTAGAAATTCATATGAAAATCTGGGTATCCCGTTAATGCGAAAGCACGGAAAATTTTCAAAATTAAAAAATTTCTTACGTGGCGGAGTCGGCCTGTTGTTGATACAATGGCTGACGAAGAATCGGTTAAAAGCAGCTCCTCGCGAATCACGTCCATAGTAAATCACGTAGAAGTTCTAAAACAAGCTTTTCCCCCAGGTTTTTTTTCCTTTACCTCCATATAGCACTCGAAACTCTTTGTGGAATAATATTCATATCCGCACTCACGGCTTCTGCGCTTCATCTCAGAAGTGAAATAGAGACCGCGTCGGGGGAGCACGATCTAAAGCTCGTTTCTCAAAAATCGGGCCGAAATTTACCTGAGCATATTCCAAGACAGCTCCCTCGCCATGGGTATCCTCATGAGCCAGAATAATGTTTTGAGCCCCTAAAAATTGATTTTAAGATTTTTAGTGTGGCTCGATTATACCGATCAAAGGTTGGAAGTGAGCATCATCATTTGTCGCTCCACCGTATTGATCGTTGACCTGGATTCATGCTTTACGCTTTATTATCATTATTTTTATACCTGAGTGAATCCTGGAAGAATGTTGATGGCCGATCTGATCCTGACATCAAGCTCACAGAACGGCGAGCCCGGGTCGACGATTCGGATGGTATAAGATCCAGCCATAACCGCTCCATTAAGATTAAGCGGGAGCACGGCCAGATAGTTGCTGCTCGATGTAACCAAATTGGTGGGGAGGCTCAGCGAGGTGTTATCAGGGGCGATGACCGTGATGGCATTCGTGCTTCCGAAATAGTCGAGCAGGAGGTGGGTGGCCGCGTTTTCAACCTGTTAATAGAAAAATCTAGTTTTTAAATCGTTTAATAATAAAAATGTATAAGTTTGACAAAACCTACCGGGATGATATACTCTGAGAATGAGCAATTTTCGCTGACAGCTCCTCCCATCACCCATCCAGAGTGGTAGGAGTATGGGAAGTAAACACCCAACCAATTGAAGACGAGCTCAGTAGGGGAGAGCTAAAAAAGAGCTAAGTATTTAATAGTTATGCTTGTTAATACCGGATAGATGCCACCACCAGTGTATCCGGCAATAGTCCTCATCGCATCGACAGCAGGTGTGTTCCAGCCTTCATTACAAGGTGAAGAGGTACCAGCCAGCAGGAAGAACACCTTAAAATCCACAGTACCTATAACTTTTAAACCCTACATACCTTCGATCGACTGTTCTGAATTTGATCGATCACTTCATATTGAATTTCATGATCTTCAGGGGAGGAACGGGTGACGACAACAATATCCTAAATCTCTATAAAATTGCGTTAAAAGTTATATGCCGAGTTCGGGGCCTGGAAGATGGGGTTTGCGATCATATCAGAGATGATACGGAGGTAGGGGCGTTGGCAAGCTGAAATATGGTTTTAATGTTATAAAACAACGAGTAGAAATGTAATGCCATAATAAACATGTTAAGACTAATCAAGATTACTTGTCGTATCACAGCTAGCATTCGGGCAACCGCGTCCAATCTTGTTTAGTCCAGTGATCAGATCGGCAAAGTTGTTGGAATAGACCGGAGGGTACCAGTAGGCTTTGTTGGAGGCTGGAAATTAACAGAATTTTGGTTGTAGTTGAAGCTTACTAGAATCGAAGGGATATAGGATGTAGCTGTTCCACCACTCGGGGACTCCAGTTCCATTGGTGATTTGGTTGATGATGGTGGTGAGATTGCGCCTAGCGATAGAGTTATATAGATAGAGAGAGCGAGAGAGAGAGAGAGAGCAATGATGGAGAAAGGAAGCGAGAGGAGAGACCGAGAGAGAGAGAGAGAGAGAGAGAGAGAGAGAGAGAGAGAGAGAGAGATAAAATATAGAGACAGAGAGAGAGAGAGAGAGAGAGAGAGAGAGAGAGAGAGAGAGAGAGAGAAGGCCGGAAGGGTTGCAAGAAGATCGACAAGGGGACAAGCGAGCGCTGGAGGGTGAGTGAGCGACAAAAAGCTTTTCATACTTGAGCAAGAAGATCGACGTCGACATGAGGGTGGACGTCTCCAATGCGATGGCAAGAGTACGGTTGGTCTCGGCATGAGATGGATGCGGGTATGGCGGCTCGCAGAATGCTAATTTTTATATTTTTTTAACAATTTTTCAAGACAAATACCCTGCTCGCAGAAGTCTCCCGTAAAGGCCGATGGGCAGGCGCATTGGTTGTTGCCCTGCACAACACCACCGTTCTGGCAGACCGGAATCGAGCACCGGCTTCCGGTCCAGTACTGTGGGCACACGCATTGACCCTGGTAGACGTAGCCTCCGTTGTAGCAGAAGCTTTCTGAAACAGTAGGACTAAAAATATCGAAATGTTGTCTTACGGTAGATGCCACAGTACGAAGAGGCCAAGCGTTCGAAGGTGTAACCGTATTGATCGATTCCAGAGAACTAGAATAATTTTTTTTACATTGCTAATTTTAAATTATTTAAAAAGCGTAAAAAATACAGCTTTAAACTCCCACCCTAGCGAAGAACTTGTCGAAGTAGTTGCCCATGTTCTGACAAGTAAAGTTCTGCGACAAATATCGGTATGAGCACTGAGCACGATCCTCGAAGGTCATGGCATTGTAGGCGGAGTCTAAAAGATGCTTATGATTTTAATACGTATTATTTTCATTAATTTTAAATTTTTGAAAGTTTTTATTTTAATTTAATACGATTTTAACTTACAGTTGAAACCCATGTACACATAGTTCAATCGTCCCTCATTTGACGGGTGACGATCATCGACGAACATGTTCAAGCCGGTCGTGCCAGCGACGAAGTAGTTGTTTGCTAAATGTCGGTATTTTTAATGAAGTTTTCAACTTACTGGCATTCGAGTTAGCATACAGCTCGGGGTAGTCCATGTGGGTGTCCTGGACAAAGCCGAAGTAAACTTGGATGGTGGACTGGACGCGAGCTTGGACGGCGCAGGATCCGGAAGACGATTGGACCTGGAGCTTCCAGAAGCCACCGGGGAGAAGGTCTAAAAATGTATAAACTTTAAGGTTTCGACGACTTACTGGTGGTCGGGTCGTTGGGGATGACGTCTTGGCCAACTGAAAAAGGTGTTTATAATGAAGTACGTTTTTATATACATCGGAACTTCTGGCAGATAATGTAGTGGGTCTCCGTGCACGGGACGTCCACCCAGAATCCATCTCCATCCATGATTGCGCAGTTGTTGGCAGCGTTGTTGGGGGTAACACCATTTTTCCAGTTGGCATAGGAAGTATTAAGCTAAAATGAATATAATCATTAAGCTAGAACATGATTAGCGTTGAGTTTGTTTCCTAAAATTCGATGAAAAACTCATTTGCGTCCAAAATAGCCCTTTCTCTTTAGGAGGCCAGACTTTTGGGATAATTTTTCAGGGTAGCTACTGGGGTATGACGACTTCCGGTTACTTTACAAAGTTGTAAAATAGATAAAAATATGCGTCTGGACCTGTCGAGTATTTTGATATGCTTAACACCCCTGTAACTGAATGGGAAGCCGAGATACAGTAGGTGGAGCTCAGCTTAGGTAAGGAACACCTCCGCAAGTGCAACATCAAGGCAGCAACTCACCAATTGCACCGGCTGATTCTGATCCGCGGTGTCCCAATACCACGCCGACCCAACCTTCGTCAATCCGATCCAGTTCTGCACACCAGTTGTCTCCTCTTCAAAATTTATGCTAATTTTTAGCTCTAAAACTCCTTACGATGAACGTAAGCCTGCTGCTCTGGGTTGAAGATGTCAACCGACCAGCCGCCAAGAGCATGACAGCGGTTGGAAGCATCGCGGAATGGCAGCATAGTCAGGATGAAGGAGTAGCACCCACGGCCGAAGAACTCCCAACCAACCGGGCAGGCTACAGGACACTTAATTATTTAAAGAAAGTTAATTACGAATAAGAAATTGATCGATTTCCATGTAGGTCTCCTTGACCATCACCAGTTCAAGGGCGTTGTTCCTGGCATTGGTGCCGTCGGGGAGGAATACGGTGGCCTAAAGGTATGCGCCTGGATTTGTCTTAAGTCCCTTACCGTAACGTTAGCTCCATTAGACACAACAGTCATCGACTGAGTTCCAGAATCAACTGGCAGATAGTATGTCTGGGGCTGCGTGCAGTCATCAACATAGGTATCGAGGATGATGCCGTTGTTGTATTCGGTGAGAATGAAGTGGTACATCTAATCAAATAAGATCTAGGTATTACTTTTTAACGTACTCCGCGGATGTCAGTAGTCGAGTAGAGCCAACCCGCCGAGAAGATGAAAAGGTTTTGGATTTCATCGGACAACCATCCGTCCACTCCATTGCAAAGTCCGGTGTTTCCAGAGATGGTGGCGACAAAGTTCAGCTAAAAAGGATATGAAGCTGTTTCTCTTGTTTCTTTTCCAACATACCTGAACTTGAACTTGCTCCACCGCTGCCATAATCTGCACTGGCAGAATAGGACTCTCTGTGACACCGTTCGAGTCCGAGAAGACGAACACCGGCGACCGGGCGTACGAGTTTGAGGCGGCCATCATCATACCGGTCTCCATGTAGACGGAGCAGTCCTGGATTTTTATACAACTTGAAAGAGGAAACTATGAGTCTACCGGGTTGGAGGCGTTCTGGTAGTTGGCCAGGTTGGCGGCGACATCTTGGACGGAGCGGACGAAGCCATCGACACGTTGGGTCTGGGAGACGAGCTGGGCGCCTGGAGATATAAATCCATGTATACTCTCATTTATGCAGAGAATAGAGAGTGAGAAGAAAGAGAAAGTGAGACAGATGGAGAATAAAGACAAAGAGAGTGAGATGGAGAGAGAGAAAGAGCGGTGTTCATCCTTGCATTACGCCCACCCGCTGAACTTGATACACCTATGTACACTACAACGTACGCAGTACACTAAAGCTCCCCAAAAGTCCTAAAACCCTACCCTGGTTGTTCATAACAATCAAATTGTAGCGCTCGAACCACATGGGATTGTGGAGCTGGATGTCGCGCACGAATTCTTGGACTCCAGTGGCAAGTTGTTGCCAGGTCTGAAAAAATTTGCAAGTGTGTTCTTTCTTAAAAATCCTTACAGCATTCATCGATGGCAGGGTCGAGACAACAAAAGTGAGGGACCGGCCGTTGGGGGTGAACATCGGGTACTCGTTGATGACCAGACACTTTTCTAAATCCAAAAAGTGAGCATGAGCTCCCAAATCCTACGCTCTTCGCAGAAGGTTCCTCCAAGTCCCACGGGGCACTGGCAGATACCATGGGTGTAGACACCACCGTTCTGGCAGTTGTAGTCCTGGCAGTATTGCCCTGAAAGTTAAAAAATAGTATTGTAAATTAATAATTAGAATATTTTTCTGAGAAAAGTTAGAATTACCAGCATAAAGTGGCGGGCAGAGGCATTGAGTGGAGTTGTTGGGATCTGGGACTCCGCCATTAATGCACCCAGTGGGCGGGGCTTGGGTGGGGGCGCCTGAAAATTAAGGTTTTTTTTTGAATAATTAAATGTATATAAGTTACAATTAATTAATTAGGCTTAAAAAATTATTGCTTACGTCCAGCGCAGTATCCAACGCTGGTACGCTGAATGGTGTAGCCTTCCGTATCATCAGCATAGACCTAAAAAAAGCGGATTTTGGTTTTATGTCAGATGTCGTAATTTCATAATTTAATCTCAATGAATTTCGACATTCACGAATCTTTAGATTTAAAGCTATAATTACAATCAGCTTTTTAAGCCAAAAACTCACAGTAGCGTAGAACACCTGTCCGGGGTGCTCGCAGAAGTTGGTGGTGCCGAAATAGAGATGGTAGCCGCACATGGTACGGTACAATCCGTTGGAGAAGTACAGCGGGCGGTGATATCCTCCATTGTCGTTGGAAACGATCATCACCTCGGCGAAGAGGCGGAACGGGTCGATGACACGCCCGTAGATGCCGTTGATCTGGGCGACGATCGCGTTCGGCATACCTTAAAAGATTAAATTTAAACTATACCTATTTTAAAAAGTTATATATAAGCTACCTACCATAAATAGGTTCCGCCGAGATAGCGTCAGTGTAGACGGCATTGGTGACACCGAGGAACAAGTCATAGTCAGAGCGGGCGAAGACACGGTAGCTGCAGGGGTATTGGGACTAAAGCAATATTATATAAAAATATTATATAAATTAATGATAGGTATCGAAAAATTACGTTGTAGGAATTGAACCGCATGAGGTACTCTCCACGGATGATCTTTTCTTGCGGGATTGTGTAGAAGTAGTTGCGGCCATCCTGGAAGACCTGCGGGCTCGAGACGGTGCCGTTCGGGTCGGTGATGGCGATGAGGAGGTTTTCTGTAAAATTATGGAATTTGGATGTTTTGAGTTTTAGAATTTAATTTTATATATTATAGCTTAGATAAATTTAGAACAATATTTGCAGTTTAAACTTAAGTTATGATACATTTGCTATCAGCCTTTCGAAATCATAACGTCGAAATTTTTGACAGTCGAGAGTTTGTCGAAACTCATAATGTCGAAATTTCAATATATCGACATTTTTTTACTCGGATTTGAAGGTTTTCTGGGCGATTTACGATAATCCGTTTAGATGCTGTCTCTAAATTCAGGAAACCATACCTCCAGTGGCAACAATATGGATGTATTTTGTAGCCGAGTCAGCAAAGAAGGTACGATAACCATCAAGTGTGCAAACCTACAAATTTAATTTTGCTTTCACTGAACGTATTTTTCATACCGTAAGATCATCGATCAAGACCTGGTTGATCTTGTAGCTGGTCGAGCGGACAAGGAGAGCGGTTGTCTAATCAATTAGAAGATTTTTAGTACAATTTAAGCAATACCTGGCTGTATCCAGACTGGCTGAGGCCCATCACCAAACCTCCCGTCATATAGGCGAGAGTTCCCATAATTCTGTAGCCCTCCGAGATCTCGTCAACCTTGCAGGTTTGAGCGCTCGAGGTGTTGTGGAAGAGGGAGAAGATCTAAATTTAATAATTAAAATTTTTAAACTTCTGTAATTACCGGCAACTTCTTGTAGGCGTTCACTTCAGCCACCCCAAGGAAATCATTGTAATCCGAAGCCGGGGCGTCGGTGAAGTGGTAGATTGGGGACTTGTTGTAGGTGGTCTAGTATCCAAAGGTATAATTCGTACTTTAAGATAGTTTTACCGCTCTGAAGACTTCTTGAAGCGCTCCAACAGCCGTATCATTGCAGTTTCCGCTGACCGTCGTCGAGTTGAGGGCGGTGAAAGCGTCGTAGAAGTTTTGCCATTGTTGTTGGCCATAGAGGTTGCGAGTGTAAACTAAGACAATTGATTTTTAAGGTATATAAGTAGGCTTTAAGGTACCTCCATTAGCATAGGTGACCAGCAAGAACGAGCGATACGGCTCGAGTCCGGGGGTGGTGGAGAGGAATTGCATCTCGTTGTAGAACTAAAAATATATTTTGCTACAAAATACAAGATTTTTACGTACCACTTGAGCATAAGCATTGACATATTGATTCATGCTCGAAACGGCACGCCAGACGACGACCAGGGTACTGTAGTCGGTCAAGAAGTCCTCGAGGTTTGGTGCGCAAGCGACTAAATATACCTAGATGCCTAACTATGGTTTTAACGTACCGTTCTGGCAGTTGGTTCCAATAAATCCAGTCGGGCAGATGCAAGAAGACTCGGTCGGGTTCAAGAAGCCGCCATTCATACACTGCGGCTTCTGACAGGACGCTCCAGTGAAAAGCTCGCGGCAGAGACATTGAGCATTCGGAGTTCCACCGTACACCAGGGTACCTTAAATTTACATACCTCCAGATGAGGTAACTTTTAACGTACCTCCATTCATACAGTCCTGTGGGGGTGGCTGGGTAGTGGGTGGGGGTGTAATGGGTCCCGCAACGCACGACCATCCAGTCTTTGTGCGTCGGAAAGGGTTTCCGAACGAATCGATACCATCAACCTTAAAATACCAATATCTGGTTCTTATATTTATTTTTAATACATATCTAATTTTTGTTTCTTCCATTAACTGCCGATTTAAATAAAATGACTTACCACAACTTGGTAGAATTGGCCAGCCTGGCAGGTGAATTTTCCGGCAATGTATTGGTCGTAGGCGCAGCCGTATCTAGAATTTTAAGCATACTTTAAAGACTATCAATACTATAGAAAATCGTACTTTAATTGAATATTCTCATATGTTAATTTAAAATTGCTTGACAGTCTAGATAACAAAACCAACTAATTTTTAAATTTTACTATGACTTTTTGGTCAGTTTTTGATAATTTTAAATTATAAATTTTTAATTTATGTTTTATTTCTTAAATTAACTTGTAATAAAAATTTAATTTCTTAAATTACCGGGTAGTCAACGGAGATCGAATAATCGGGTCAGTCCCTCCTCGTAGAGCCAAGGAAGCGGTGGTAGGCACTACAAAAATACAATTTTTGTTTTTAATTTCTCTCTACCAGCTCTGATTTCCGGATGGTACGTATGCACGACCAGATTCTGCATCTGGCCCTCGGTCGGGCTCGTGCCGTGGGGAGGGAAATCCGATTGGGGAGTGTCGACAAATCCATGGGTGATGTCCAGCTTGCTAGCTACCTAAAAATTCATTTGAAAGGAGTTGAGAAGTGTGGTAGCCAGATGCAGCCGCAACCTCGCCGCATGATGTTTTATGACTTTTTGGGCGTAAAAAATGCGTGAATTTTAAAGTTCGGAGGCTATTTCTGGAATTCTCAGGAAATTTTAAGCATCTAGGGTTTTTTAAATTTCCAAATTGACCCAAAAATTACAAAAATGCAGGGCATTACAACATATAATTCATGCGGGCCCAAAAAGCCGATTTGGCCTCCAAACAAACATGTCGTCGTTTTTTCCAAATTACGTCTTTCGCGCAACGAAGTAAATTTGTCGGTATGTTTAGCGGTATTCCTTCCGTTTTTCTCACTAATTGGCTCGATTCCGGATAACTCAAATTTCGACTTCATTTAACGTTCCAACGTCCCTTTAACGTTCTGTCCCTGATCTTTCACTTTTCACAATTTTCGGCTCCCCAGAATTCCTGACTGTTCTTGAAACAGTCAAAAGGCAGTAAAAATTTAATAGCTTTTTGGGGGAGGGATGTTTAATTGGCGTTGCGAGAAGGGGGTGATGGTGATAAGGGGATTGTGGAATTGGGCGTGGCTGGGTGAGTATTTCTTTGAATAAATTATGGTAGGCCTGGAAATTTGAATGTTGTTAGAAGTATGGATTTTTCGCAGCTTAAAAGTTGGATAACCTACCGTAATCTCGATGGCGCAGAGATTGGAGGTCTGTCCCTGGAGGTCGATTTTAAGGGAATATTTTCCGGGGGCGATCGGTTGGTAGAAGTTCATGTTGTGGCCAGGGCTGGGGGCGACGGCGGTTGGTGGGACGTGATTGCCTTAAAACGGAATATAAATTCCAATATTACGTAATTAAAGTATTTAAAGGTATAAACTCTTAATTTTTTACTATTTTTTTAGAATTCGTGTTTTTACAACTCCTTAGTAAACCTTTTGAAGGTATCTAACCATACCCGACGAGTCGGTCAAGTTCATGATCGGTACAGCGCCATCGGTGTTGGTCTTAAAAAACGAATTTATGAATGGTAGTTGTACAACGAGTAATACTGTGCTGAGCCGAAGCCTAAGCCTAAACCTTAACTTAGCCATAACCCTACCTGGATGAACAAATAAGTACAAGTCGAGTCGACCGGCACGTAGAAAGTTCCCATGCAATTCGCCGGGGCGTAGATGAACTCGACGAGCTTGTCGGTGTTCTGCTCGACCGGTACGGTAGTCATATTTGTACACAGCGCTAAAGAAAGGCTTATTAATCGTTTCCAGATCCATTTTAGTGTTAAATTTGCATTTATACAGGCAAAAATGTCGAAATTAACATACGGTTCTCGCAATAGGTTCCAGTCCATCCCGGCGCGCAATCTGGCATCATCGCCAGCGCAGCGTAAACGGCCCGCTTTATCCGGTGATGGAGGGGCTCCACCTCCTGGAAGATCTGTATATTTAATAAGTTTTTAAAGTCTAAGATTAGGTTTTTAAGAGTTTAAAAATGTCAAAAAAAATTAAAATAAGGCGTCTATAAAATTGTTAAACTTACATCCTTGTAATAGTTGATAGCATTGACATGCGGGCCTTCCGGTTCGGGGAAAAATGAGGTGAAAACTGAAATTTTTTATATGGTTGTTATTATTGTTTTATTTATATTTTTCTTTATTATCAATCATAACAAAATTACCGTACCTTTCCCCCAATTCGGTCCTGCTAATGTGGAGCCCCCGAGGAGGGCGAGGAGGAGCAGCACGGGCCGCATCTCCCTTTCCTTACCTAAATTGAGTTATATATTACTTATTTTCATCAAAAATTGAATTAAATAAAGTTCAAACTCCTTAGCAGCGAGCAAGAGCTTTAAAAACCAAAGCCAAGCCCAAAATGACGGCCCTGATTTGACAACGAAGAGGTGTGTCCACACCGCCCGGTGACTATCTTCCAAAATTTCGCCCTCTTTCCCGTAAAACGAGCTCGTAAAAAGAAGACACCACCCAATGGGGCTTCATTTTCAAGATGGGCGAGAGTACTCGTTACAAACGTGGCGCCGGCACGTAATTTCCCGTGATAACGTCTATAATGGCCCTCCGGGAGACGCGGCACGACGCCTCATGCTGGGCGATTTTGGGGCATCGGGGATAAATTAGAATCGGGAAAGTGAAGTCATTGGGTGGGTGTTGGATTCTGTAGAAAATCATCTGGATATCTGGATTGCTAAATATGATAATTTTATGCGAAAATTTGTCCGTCAAACTAAAAAAATATTTTTCGATTTGATTTTAATAGCTGCGTTTGTAAAAAGTAGTTAACTAAATGTTGTCTACCGAAACTCATGATGTCAAAAATCCATAATGTCGAAATTTGAGGGTTTTCCGGTTAATGTGTACATTTCGGCATTTTCAAGTTTCGACATCATCAATTTCGACATTATGATTTTCGACGTTTTTAAAAAACCCTTACAAGGTTTTTTATGCAATTTGATTGCACAAGCTCAATATCTGTTAAAAAATTAACTCCTAATTTTTAAGCAATTCTCTCTCAAAATCCGTCTCCATTGTTATTTGTATCAAAAATAATTTATTCAAATTACCAACACCACCAATAAGTTATCAAAATTTCACATTGCAACATTCTGTACAAACAGAGTATAGCTGCCGGGATTAACATATAAACTCCTGGCCCCGGCTGTCCTTTGAGAGACGAACAGGCAAAAAGCCGATCTCCCCCTTGTTGTCGCCCATATTTTCGGCAATTACGCGCATCTGAAAATGCAAATTTTAAAGTTGAAATTAGCCTTTTACCTCATAAATACCGATAGGCAGCTTTCGGCATTTTAGTTCCCAACGTTTTCCTCCTTCCTAAAAAGTAATAAAATAAATAATAAGTAGACAAATTAAAGCAGAAAATAAATAAATGTAAATCTCTGTATTTTATTTACCTTTTGAGAAGTAAACGCCTCCTTTAAATCCAAAATATTTTGTTGATAGAAGCAATCCCCTCGCTCTGTGCAAATACTAAGCGATAGTCCGTTGGTCGTTAGATATTCGTAGAAACAGAAATATACTTCTTCAGTCAATGGAATGCTAAAGGGGGTTTAAAGCTTCAAAATAACGTTATAAAACTTACTTAATTTTCTCGGTGACAAGGGTATAGGAGTGGATGTGAGAATCGAGGAATGGAGCAACGAGGTATTTTTCGGCTGTAAGAAAACATAGAATTAGCATAAAATCTGCTAGAATACTTACAGTTTCCGGGCGCTGTATTGATCCCAGTCAACGGATTGCTAACCCGCCCCGTCGATCCGATTTCCCATTTATTATCTCCGGACGAACGCCAGAATTGACAAGATAGATCTATAATTAACGTTACAACTTTTTTGTTTTTATTTTTAACTTCTCCAACTCGCGCAGTATTTTTGGAGGTCTATTTTTGCATGATTCCATCGAACGGCCGTGGGCTAATTGCCCCTATGGCTCTCCCCGAGGGCCCGAAACCGGTCTCGAACCACCGGATAGGCATGGCAGCCCGAAAAACAGGTATAGATTCGATTTCACGGGCGCGTGCCGCAGCAGATTAGCGAGTGAAACCCGACGTTACGTTGTAAGTTTTTGGAGTGGGTGGGTACGAATCGATTTGAAAGTATAACAACTGTATAGAACGTTCTTGGAGGTCAGAAAACGCCTCGGGACACCAGAGCAATTTTGTATTGACTTGTCAATATTTTTAAAAGTTTGTTTTTGACTTGACAAGGCCTTTAAAATTAGCGTCTATTTGGAAAGTCACAATTTCTTTAAAGGCTCGAAATTTACTTAGGTAAATTTTGCAGGAAATTCAAAAAGCTTCTGCCAAAAATGTCGACATATTGAAATTTCGAGATGTAGAAATCGCGTTTGCCTTCCCAAAACCTTTAAACTAATTAACATACCTGAAGGATTGCAGCTCAACGCCAGACACTGCTCAAAAAGCGAGTTGCTAGAAGTAAATGGGAATCGTGGGGGACGATCGGCATTCGTCTTCGAGTTCGACGACGAGAATGCTGGTTGCGGTGCCTTGATCGGGGCGGTGTCATCGTAATTCGGGGCATTAATATCTTCCAGCTGGCTGGAGGCGATGCTTTGGATCGACTAGAAAAAAATCTTTATTTTTATATCTTTTGGTACCTCAGATTGCTGATCTCTTTGGAAGGTGTCGATGAGGGTTGGGTGTTTCTTAGGGGAATCGCCAGCACAGTTGAGGGTTCCTTGAAGCTAAAAATAACACTGTTTAGGTTAGAAAACTTTACAAACCTGGATATCCTGAATAAACATGGCTCCACCTTCAACAGCGGCAAAATTGTTGGCAGCGAGTACGATCTATGAGAATTAGGTTTTAATATTTTCTATAAATTTTAGCGTATATAAAGATGATTGATCTATATTTTATATATATTTTAAAGTATCACCTGTGATGGCTGGCTAGGATCGTTAGGCTGTGGAACATCAATTTGAATAGGAGCTCCATTGTGAATCGGGATATCCAGACAATTGGCCAGTACCGCACGAGTCTCGGCCACGTTTTTGGAACAGATCTGGAGTTTTGGCTGGCTGTTCGGGTCACCGATTCTAAAGGTGATAGATTTTTGATGTGGCAAAATAATTCTTACTTGCTCTTCCAAGCGGTGATACCCAAAACAAGATCAGTTGGGAAGCAGGGCAGTTGCTCGGAAATTAATTTTCCGCCTTCCCATCCTCCTCGTTGTCCGGAGATGATAGCACCGGCGTTGGCTTCTAAAAACGAGCATTATTTTTCTGGCATAAGTTGGCTGAGTTTGACCATAAAAACTATTTAGAAGCGTAGGAAAATGCTTGAACTGTAAAACTTGTCTCGAAAAATCGATATTTTTGTATTCCTTGAATAAAAATAGTGGAAAATTTTTGGGTTTTTGGGAAGGGAAAAGCGCTTAGAAACTGGTATCGAATATTTTTATTTTTCTAAGCTTTAAAGCCAGAATTACCCGGATATTCTGACGTCCCCAAGCTCGACATCCAGCTCTGACTATTCGGAATGTCCTTAAAAATTCACCTTAATTGGCATACGTCCAAGATTTACCTTTGTCATAGACCAATCCAGCTCATCCTCATTCGTATTCGACCATCGACAATTGTCTTCAAAGTTAGCGCAGTTTAGGGTGGTGACGGAGTGTTTCTAAAATTCTGTAGGTATCAGTTTCCAGGCTCCACCTGTTCGGAGTTCATCTCCGATCTGAAGGGGCCAATTCTAGGGCCAAGGCCGACTGGAGGGAGGCCAGGCATCGCGGGGAGGCCACCAACAAATGGACGGGCCATGTAGCCTAAACAAAAAAATAAATCCATAGAAACCGGGGTATTTTACCTCCAGAATAACCCGGGTAGCCGAATCCATAACCGGGTAGGCAGGCTAAAAACGAAAGTATATGGTTTTCGACGTTTTTAAACATTTTAATAGCTTTTTGGAGCTTGTAAGGTGTAGTTTGTAGTGTTTTTAGTGGATTTCCGACGTTCTAGTTTCTTAAAAAATTTAGTTCTAGTTTATATCTATTAATGCGTCGATACCGTGGCTTCAAAGGTATCAAAAGCGGATTCTATTCTCAAAATACTAAAAAAAACCGAGGATAGCACTGCGCTATTCAGAATTAAAAAAAGCTCGATTTTGTACGGATTTGCTAGGTTTCCAAAATTCGAAAAAATCTACATTTTTCCTTACGAGTGCCTTTAGGAGGTGCGCAGTCCTAAGACTAGTTACTGCCGCTTGAAGACAAAGCAAAAAACTTATAAGGTACCATCTCAAAGCCCAAAACTTACCCTCAAACCCCTTGGCCAACAATAACATAGTAAAAAACGAGAAGCAGCTCCTCATCTCGTCAGCTCTCGATTGTGAATATGAGTTGGATGTGACTGTGCACGATGACTGAGGTAGAGCACCAGCAGCAGCTAGCCCCCCGGGGCGGGAGGGGATCACGAGCCTTTTCTGCCCCGAAACCCAAATCCATCGCCAACGATAATCCATCGGACCCATGTGTACAAGCCAGCGCTCTCTTTTTACTCACTCTCCCGCTCCGCCAAAACCTAGACAAATCCCACTACATACAGAGCCCCATGTGATCCAGTTCTTTTCGAAAGGGGTATGAAGGGGTATGGGTGGGCGAGAAAAATTGACACGTTTTTGTGGCACGAGAACTTTCGCCGGTGGGCAGAAAGTAGTAAAGCTGACTGGCTTTTGGGTGGGGAAGTAGCTAGGGGAATGTTGAGATTGAGATGAGAGAGACGGTACATCTGGAGAAATCTGTAGTTTGTAGCCTAACGGCGTTCAGGGCTGTGTCTTTGCGATTAAAGAGACAGTGGAGTTAGGTACTAAACCGCCGCCGCATACTGTATTTCAAGCAGTAACATTCATTTTAAAGGGACGTGGAACGCAAAACGCTTGATTTAATTGTTTTTCATGAATGATTAGTACATTTTAATGCGTCTAATGTACGTATACGTGCAAACGTACAGCAGTATGTACTTTTTAAGAACTAATTCCGTATCGGCATAATCTAATTTTTACTTTACCAACACCCTAGTATTTGCTTTCCGTTTTTACTATTTAAAGATATTTTATGCATGATCAGCGATCATCCATGCGCCCACCTTACGCAGGTTACAAAAATGTACTTATTACGCGCTACCGTAAGCCTCATTCTTAACCGCCATCCCCTCAAAACCGATCCATTTCAACAAAGATTCCCCACCCCCGCCCATAATTCACACCCGTCACCCCGTAAATGAGGCCGTATGCAAATGTGCTCAACTGGGTCTCCTTGTCTCCCCTCGTTTTCGTGCTCCCCCTCCCTTTTTGCCTGTCGCCTCAAGACGAGCGTTTCTTCGCGGCTGTCACCGCAAACGAATGACCTTTATGGGGGATCGTTTATAAATGGCCGCCCGGAGCAAAGGCGCCTCGTGAAATGTGTGGAAAAAAGGGGTGAGCCGTTGTCTCGCGCGCTCGAGAGCACACAGTAGCCCTTCATGAAGATTGGTTGGAAAAAGCGGGCCACCAGCTATAGTCGCTTTTTCAGGAGTGGAGATTGGATGGGTTCCCAAGTGGTGCTTGGAAGAGCCGCGTTGGATGCAAAAACTCTGAAAATATCGATAATAAGTGATGTTATCTCTAAAACGTCGAAATTGCAGAATACCGAAATTTACATTAAAAAATCTCGCGTAAAACACCCAGATACTTTGCAAAAAATCGGCATTTGAAAATTTGCATTTATGGCATTTTGACATTAGCTAGTGAGAGAGAAGAGAGGGAGTGAGAGAGGAAAGAGAGAGAGAGTGATTGGGGGAGAGAGAGTGAGAGAGCGAGAGAGAACCAAAAAGACAGATAGAGAGAGAGAGTGAGATAAAGAGAGAGTGAGAGTAAGAGGGAAAGATACAGAGAGAAGAGAGAGAGAGAGAGAGAGAGAGAGAGAGAGAGAGAGAGAAATTCGCCACCCGCAAACTCGCTGAAAACGCGCACCTTAACGGTAAGATTGGAATTTTTGCTTGCAGACTTTCGAGCACAACATAATTGGATCTCAGCATTTTTTCCTTTTCTTCGATTTTCTACGTTATAATAAATTGTTTTATCTAATAATCTCCAACATGGATTAAGGATTACGGTAACTTTTGAAATTAGCATTTCAAATGTTTGCGAAAGGTATAATCCCCTAGAAATTACGGTATTGTGGCAAGATTCAAAAACAAAAACCAAACGCGTTTTCCCACAAAAACGGAAAGAGAAACAGTCATTAGCTAGAAGCTACAACTTTCCAGGAATCAGCGCATTAATGGCAATTTCTGGATTCAAATTTCCATCATATTTCTGTGGTTTTAAAAATTAGCATAATTTTCTTCCCAGCCCTTCTCCGCTTTCTTCCCCTGAATTTTGCTACTTTTTTGCAACACTCCTTCCCCGTCCCCCGGTTTGTTTATCCAGCAGCTGTCAGTAAGGAGTCCCCGCAATGGGCCCCCGAAATTTAGACAAACGACACAAAGACGGGGCCCAATTTTATGGGCAAACCGGGGGGAAGGGGGAAGGAAAACGGAGAGACTACCGTAGCCAAGTGGAGAGAGAGAGGAAACAGGGGGCCAATCGGAATAAGATTGATCTACTCACCGCGCGTTCCTTACGCAACATGCCACGATACGGCAAAGACGATTCATCACCCACTTAGGGTACTGAGGTATTGGCTTTGTTTAGTGGAAGATTGGGGGACGGGGTTGCGCAGTTTTGTGCGCTAAAAATTAACATAAAAATATTAAAAATACAATATAACTTTGGAACATTAAAATTATTATATAACTTTGGAATCCGAAGCAAAAAGGCCGCAAAATTAAGTACTCAGATTCATATATACGTATGCAAATTTTTGCTCAAAAGTGAAAATCCATCTCCAAATTGTTATTAAAGTGACAGAGAAGCTGCTTTTTCGAGTTTTTCTGTTAAATATGGTACAGTCATATGCACATTTTGCCATGAAAAATAGGCATCCAGGTTTAAGGCCATGAAGTCAGATTTACGCATTTAAATTCAAAATGTTGGGCTCTATGCAAATTTTCTGAAAAAAAAACTTTTAAGCCGGCATTAAAACCACTAAAAGACCGTTATAAAACAATTTTAAATCTTCATAACCAAAATACTGCAAAAAAATATGCAAATCTCGGAATTTACGACTTAGGCTTAGGATTAGCTTTGGGCTTCGGCTTAGGCTTAGGCTTAGAGTCAGACTTTTGTTTTTCAAGGGCCAATGAAGCCGGTTTTCAATCTAATAATTATATATACACCCACCATATGCAAATTTCCGGCCACCTCAATATGGCCATACGCAACTATACCGCTCCTTAGGCCCCAAGGGCACCCTTAATGAGTGTCGGGTTGCCGTTTGTCGGCTTCCCCATCCGCTTCTCCCTCTTCCCCACATACCCATCGTAAAAACACGGCTCATGCAGAATTGATGGCCGTCTAATTGCCGTCGGGGGCTAAATAAAGGAGGGCATTCCGGTGAAACAATCAAAGGGCAACCCGCCGAGACCCCCCGTCTTGCGCAAACCAATACAGTCCCCCCGTGGGAGAGGAGAGAGCTCATTAATTTTGGAAGAGGTGGTGAAGGGGTTACGGTGGGGTACGGTGAATTTTAAAGGGGTTGGCAAGGCATTGTAGATTTGGTAAGGCTTTTGGGCACCCGCCAGCAACGCTAGTTGTACGTTGGAATGTCTTAAAGGCACATTGAAGGCCGAAACTATGCATTAAGAAATATCGAACCTCAAAAATTCACTTTTTGTACTTTTTAAGCCTTGCATACTTCAAGAAAAACAAACTTGTTCTGGCAGCTCCTTTTAAGTACATTTTTGTGCTTTGCTATCATAGTGTCGAAAAACATAGTGCCGAAAACCAGAATCGCTAAATTCAAGCTGTCGACGTTTTTGCATGTCGAAATGTCATAAGGCCGAAATTGCATAATATCGAAATTCCATAATGCCGACATCCTTGGCAAATTTGGGGATTTCCGGAAGATTTTACTATGTAAATTTCGACATCGGAAGTGTGAATTTCGACAATTTGAAATGTCGGCATTTTGAGATTTCAACATTTTGATAGTAACCCCATTTTCATCGTTACCGGTTTTTTTGTTAACAGTTTTCAATTGTCCGCGACAACCGAAGCGATAGGAATTAGAGCTTTCTCGAAGGAATCCATAGCTGAAAAAATTCCTTTTCGTGCCCTGCCAACAACTTTAAAGATTTTTAACAGTTTCAAATTTTCTATTTTTCTGCTTATTACAAGTTTTTTGCTCTTCTCTAAACTTTCGCCAAGCAATCAACACGTGAGAACTCGGATATTTGCCCCGAACCCGAGAGTCATATGCTAATCCGCGAGGTGTGTTGACCTCTGCCGCAGAAATCGGATACCTAGTGATCTTGGTAGTAATTCTTACAGGATGCTGGGCTGTCACTGTAGGTAAGATAATCCGCGGGGGGGTGGTTGTCACAATGTTTGCGAGGGTTTGGGAGCTTAATATCAAGCTCAAGTGGCTTAGCTGAATTTTTCGGGGAGCATAGCAAAGATTCTTGTGGAAAGAGGTCTTTTCAGAGCTTTTTGTGTCGTTGTATTTCAAGTTAAGCGTCAAAATCGGATATAAAACAGTTAAGTCCTGCAATTAGTCGCGTTAATAAATTAAAATGTTATAAACGAAAATTATCTGAAATTTTATTCAAGATATTTTAGCAGATAAACTTAATGAAAATGTCTTTTCGTGCCTTTCCGGTCGCGGCACGTAATTAAGCGGAATAAAGTTATTTTATAATTAATTAATTTTTTATTTTTATAACTCAGCTTCTTCCCGCACCTAATTAATCAACGTCACCCTATACCCTGGAATGAAAAATCGCATACTGACACCCGATGGCGCAAAGCCGTAAATCAATATGCATTGTCGCCTCCTTGTCGTCCTGTGGTCTCTCTCTATCTCTCTCTCTCTCTCTCTCTCCCAACCTATTCCTCGAACACCTGTTACCACACGTGTGTAATGACGCCTAAGCAGATTAGCAATTGGGGGTTATTATTCTGTCTTCTGTTTTTCTCTCTCTCTCTTCTCTCGAGTACCACAGCTGTAAGTGCGACCTTGTAATTTGGGGGCTTATCCACCCTCGCTATGGATGTGAAAGAGTGGGTCCTTAAGGGGATGGGGAGGCTGGCCGTCTACCAATTATCATTGGATTATTACCCGGATTGGTGGTGGGGTCAAGCTATATGGGGGAATGATGATGGGGGGAGAACAAGCTGGTTAGATCGGGTAATTGGTGTAGAAAAACGGGGTTGTTGCTGAGATTAGGATCATTAGCATCGGGGTAATTATGATTGTTTTTGTAGGGAAAGAAAATTTGGATAGGTATATTTACGATTATGCGAATTAATTAGTATTTTTGATAATCTTGCTTTTGTAGCAGTAAAGTAATATCTATTCAGATTAGCACCTTCTCTATGAATTCAAAATTGTGAAATTCCAATATTTATAATTAAAAATTGGTGCAAAACACATTCTGAATTTACGTTACTGTATGAATCCAAAAATTGTGAAAAGGTTGTGCAAACATCTTCTTTGACTAAACTACGTCTCTACAACGATTTTTCGGCCATTAAGGGCATATTTACTAATTCCTTCCCATTCCATATACCATACTACCCAAATTTCACAACCATATATGACTCAATCCCATAGAAAAACCAAAATCCTTTAATCCCCAAAAAACCCCCAACCTCACCAACAAGTTGTCGGCACCCTTTCGGCACCCCCGTATGCAAATGTTACGAGCGGCCAGTTGGATTTGTGCAGAAAAAGGGGGCCGAGCCCCCATTTTTCATCCAATTAGCCTGGCGACGCGCAATTCCCTGGGTGACCATTGAAAGAAGGGAAGGGAGACAGACATGGCAAACACATTTTACCGCATTATCCGCGGGTTTTAAGGGGATTCCCTTGGGGTTGGAGGTATGGAAAGATTAAAGTAAGGCTAGGATGCCGAAACAATATTAAATCGGTAAAAATATGCCTTTAAAAAATCCAGAAAAGATTAAAAATTTATTTACAAGCGGCAAAATTGTGCACGTATTTTTTAACTTATAGGAATGTTCCTTAAGGTTAGTGAAAAAGGTATACAAACGTAAATTGAGAGTTTCATGGGATTGCTATGTAAAAAATTGCTAAAACACCGTTTAAATTCGCCTAAAAACTACGTTTTTCGAAAAAATTTCTATACGCAAATGCAAAGGACTAAAAAAATCAAATTATGCATATTGTAGCGCTTCTATAAATTATGTAAAAAAGGATTGAAAGGTATATCTCCATTAAACATCGTATTTCAGATTTTTGTCCCAGTGATATGGCTTCAAAATGAGGTCTAGCTCGTTAAAAAAAAACTTAAAATTCAGTTTAGAAAAACAAATTACTAAGCTTAGATTGCAAGAAAAACAAGTTATAATCATTTCCTAAAATCGATCAAGCAAGTATCTCAAAAGTGACAACCCCCCTAGCATCACAATCTCGGCTCCCCAGCTTGAGCGATGACCCGTTGCGCAACGCCCTAACTGTGGCCACTCACGAGGAGGTTGACCCGGGAATATGAGTCGAGACAGTCTGGGAACCATCGATAATTACCTGGCATTCATTCCTATACTACTAAACATGTAATAGAGGGGGTAAAACGGATGTAATTAGGTTAGGGTGGTTAGCAGCTGGTGGGAATGGAGGGTTGGTCTCAGAATCAGCGGGGCTCCACAGGTTTTCTGGGTTTAATGGTCCTTTCAAGTGGGATTCCTTAGAAAATAGTTAAATAATTCAAAAACACGTAGTAAAAATTAATTTAAAACGTCAATTCTTAACCATAAAAGTTATACAAATTTGCCTTAGAATTTATATTTATGTCGTCGTTCAATTTTAAATCTCCAAAATTTAGAATAAAAACAATTTAAAAACGCTTTATTTGGTTACAAAGCTAACCTAAACTCATAGGAAAATATGGATTTCCCCCCACAGATACACAAGTACCCAAAATTCATCACCCAAACAAAACTGATTTTTTGGCTTGAAATCTTCAAAATTTCCGCGCTTTCAAGCAGTTTTCTAACTTTTTTGAGGGTTTTTTGCGCTTCACATATCGTTCAGTTTTACTAAAAACCATGTAAAAAATCTTCATTTGATTACTAGGTCAATTTAATTCCATCGAGAAAGTTTAGTTGTGCCCCCCCCCCGAAAACTCACCAGTACCCAAAAATTCGTATGCAAACCCAATTACCCTAATCCACTTAATATTCGATATTTTGGCGGACTACAGCTCCTGATTACCGGTGTCAATCATCCAATCCCCAAATATTTGCCTTAGCGTGAGTTGCACTTGCCCAAGTTGGGGGTACCCATACCCTTCATATATTTGCCCAGGTCGCCTTGGGCTATCCTCGAATGTTGGCATAGCGAGTGCTTTCGAGTAATTTGTTGAAACAGCCGGGTGAGGAGGAGGGAGAGACAAACCCTAGTATCCGGGAGAAGCCACCACACCTTGTAGGCCAATATACAGAGAATCTTTCTCACGGCAGGGAGGTGTTTATTTGCCGAGAATCTTGGGCAATTGCTTAGTCAATATTAGGGTTAGGTATCGGTTTTCCGGTTTTGGTAGATTAAAACAATTGAGCTTAATAAATCTCGCGGTTTTATTACACTTAATAACGATAAAATCACCATTAAATCATGATATTACTTTTGTAAAGCAAGATTTTTGATTTTAGAGTTATTTTCTGTTTTAAAAAATTTAGTTTTCGGCCTTTCCAACAAATTCATTTTTCATAGTGCAGGTATGTGGTTCTTCAACTAAAACTCTATTTACCCTGGTTATTTAATAATTATAAATTAGCAATTAAATCAAACTGCACTCTAACCCTTAAAACCCCTATTTGATAAAATTACCAATTAGCATGAAGCCTTACAAATCAAAATATACTATAAATGCAAAAACTCGGATCTTCTATAATTCGAATAAAAACTTAAACCACATCTTCAAAGGATAAAGTCTTTATTAATCTCTTTAATATTCCCTGATTTTGTGTCATTTTCTCCGCTTAATATTTCATAATATTTATTAAGCGAATTGACACAACTTTAAGCAAAATTCATACCGGTATCACATAAGTGGTTTCCCATTCCAAGGCCAGACTAATTACCTAAGAATTGAAGAGCACCCTGAAGGGCAAGGCTATCGAAAATGACGAGATTCGTTCTTTGGGGGCAAATTCGATGGTAGTATCGTAATTGTTAGTATCAAATAAGATCACAGTTTATTAGTATGCAAAAAAATTGATGAAAAAGGAGAGGCGCGAGTTCTGTTGTTTGCGGGACTTTCGGGGGCGGTGAGGTTGAAAGAATTCGACGTCGAATTGGTCGGAGATGGCGCGGAGTCGGGTGGCGATGTCGAGGAGGCAGAGTTGGTCGTGCTCGGCGGAGAGAGAGGAGGATGAGGTGGACGGGCGGGTATCTGGAAAAGATGCTTTTAAAGTTGCCGCCCAGGTATTTTGGGGAGGTGTTAATGGATTCGGGGGTTGGGCGGAATGGGCTTTGTTTCTGGGATGTGAGCGTGAGAACGTAATTTTAGGCGGCCGGTAATTTACCGCAAAGAGGAGAAATTCTAGGGGATTACGGTAGTATATAAGTTGTTTCGTTTAATTTTTACGCAAAATTTTTTAAGCTTTTTTGGTTCTAGTGTTTTAACGGGGGAGGCCAGTAGCATCAGCTTTTCCTGAAATTCCTATTTGCGCGGCGATTTCAAGCTCCCCCCGCTAATGAATAAGAACCATAATTTCCGCAAACTCTAAAAAACAGATTTATTATTATACTTTGCATCTTAATTAGCATATTACTCGGAGGCACAGTATATCTACGAAAGAGCTCTAGTTATAAGTTAATTTCCAGCCTTCACAAACCTTTTAAAAGTCTTTAGCTAACTCGGTAAACAAATTATCCCCTCCCAGGCTCTACCGGATATAGAGAGGACCACCCCCACCGCCCCTTAAATGGGCCCTATCCAAGGCCACTGTATAGCTGAATACCCACCCAAACCCCTTGAAGCAGTATATAGCCTAAAGAGACGCACTCCCCACCCAAGTGTTACTCATTGGCCACCTAACCTCTCTCATCAAAGGCCAACCCGCCCCCGACCATACTGGGGCTCCCGGGCCAATCGGCTAACTGGGGCTATTACTTCAAAGGGCCCACAATGCGCATCCCCGGATTCTGAAGGGTGCTACAGATGATCGGGGCTATAGGGAAGGGTACTTACGGGTTTCACGCTTGCCATTATGCAATGAGGTACTCGGGAAACAACAAAATGGATCGAAAGGGTTGGGGGGTCGGCAACAGTCTTTTTCGGGAAAATAGGGTTGGAAAGGTCGAAATTTGCATAGATATTCATATCAAGATATATCAAAGTCTTAGATTGTATATAGAAAATACAGAAACCGTTTTGCTAATATTGTATTCTCAATTAAAACCACCCTAAAAATTCAAGTCCTATCTTTTATCGTAATTTGAATAACCCCCACAATCTCTAAGATCTCGTTTTAAGTCCGATTCAGAAAAGAATATTAAACTATTTAGAAAATCGGTAAATTACGTTAATTAAAAAAAGTGTGCAAATTATTCTTAAAAATTCAAAACGCTCCAAAAATGCAAATCGGAGTTTCGAAAATCATTTGAATGGCAGAGTCTCCCTCCAGAAATGACCTCATTTTCAAAAGCAGTTGCTACTCAAAAAACGCGCAACTAATCTCCACCCCGAGGAGAGGTGTCAGTTACAGTACCCCACCCTCCCCCGCAACCCTTCCCCAAGACATCAGAACCGGTTCCCCCAGAAACGGGCCTAATTGTCTTACGAAATTCAAAAGAACTCACCATTGTCGGGCTCCCGCGACGATACAGGGTGGCAAGGCGAGATTTCGTAAACGGAGTCGTGCTTCTTGCCGTCGTAGACAAAGTGGGAGGTGCTCGGGCGGAGGGGCGAAAAATGGGGGAAGCCGCCTTCGGAAACGACGGTGGCGAAAATCTGGAAAAAGACTTATAGTATAAAAATCTAATTGCAGGTTAGCTAAGATTTCCAAGCTTAGAAAGCTATATTTTATGCAAATCCTCTATTTGTGTAAATGTCAAGATTACAAAATACATCTAATGACGTAAAAGGTATGGTATCTGCTTTTCAAAAGTATCCTTGGAACCAAAAAGCGTTTGAAACTATGCAAAAATATACTTAACATGCACGCTGTAAAAAAATATCAAAGCTAAAATCTTGAAAACCAAGTCAGTCAAGTCAACCTTCTAATAACGCTTGACTACGGAAGCAACCTAAACTAAAATAAATGTGCATCTAATACATACAAGTCGTGCAAACTAAAATAAAAACACTCTTAGGAAACTAGAGTTATTCGAAACATTACTAAACTACAGTAATCTTCTAAACCTCAAAAATAACCTACCATTCGATCGACTTCACCGAAATTCAGCTCGAGCTATGCAAATTGTCTTGTCGCGACAAGCAGTGGGAGGCAGGTGCCGGATAAGTAGGCTGGGTGCGAGATCTGCAGGGACAGAATGAGTGAAGCAATGCGTAGTGTTTGGGAGGATGACTGTGGGGGGAGGGTGTAGCTAGAGGGTGGGAACGGGTGGCACCATGGCCACGCCCTAGCCAAAGAGACTAGGGACTACCTTCCCTCTTTGGGGCATCTTCCAGCTTCCAGCTCCGCCCATCATCATCCCCCACATGGCACGTAATGAGTAGAAAATGGGGGTCGTGTCTTTCGCGTTCTCTCTCTCTCTCTCTCTCTCTCTCTGTCTCTCGACCAACCACCCCGTCACATAAAAATTTATGGCGAAAAACGGGCTTAATGAGTGGAGGTTAGAGGGGTTGATTGGAAGCAATAAGGTGGATGCAAATTAGGGTAGCATGGTAAATCTCGAGAAATGGAGGAATAAGATACCTGCAAAGTATAAGACTTAAATCTGGCTGGTTAAGGGGGCTGAGAAGCCAGGAACTTCCTTAAAGCGAGCCGAGTATAAAGCCTCCAGAAACTGCATCTGTTCTAGGTTCGTTTAACGACCGAATTAGCATAAAAATACTAAGAAAGCCAAAGCTACGACTCCAAGATGTACACTGTTACAGGCTAACCGTCAGTTGGCGTGTAACGTAGTCAGAAACGACCCAAAAACACCCAGAAACTTCATAGCCCGCGCCGAATCCCCGGCTTGCGATTTCGTCATCACTCTAAACCCAAAGCTCCAAAACACGGGCAACAAATTCTCAGGTAAAATTTGTGAGCTGCCGTCCATAAGCCCCCGGAAACGAGTTTTCAATTTGCCATCCTCCGCAGATTCCTAAAAAAACCCACAATAGGGACACAAAAGGGACCGTGGGAATTCGCTTTCCCCTGCTAGGCTAAGGCTCAAAAGAAAGAAAAACAAGTATCTCGACGAATTCTTCGACAAGACGGTATCTCCAGCTGTTTGACCCTTCACCATACTACTTCTTACGGTATGAAATAAAGTGAAGTGAAATCTTTTAGTAAAAGCGGCTAATATCTCGCTAAGCCCCCCGGAAACGAGTTTCGAATTTGGCACCCGCCGCTTCCTAAAAAATGCCCAATAGGCCACAAGATGAAGCGTGGGAATGCGTCTTTTCCTCTCATTCTCAAGTTCCAAGGAGGCAAAACATAGATATCTCAACAACCCGGTATCTCCAGCTGTTTGACCCTTCACCACACCTCTTATTAAGGTATGGGATTAGGGAGATTTGTTTTGGGGTGATGATGGTGCCCCGGTTAATTGGGCCGTTATGCTGGATAATATGGGGTAACTCGGGGGGATTAGGGTAGTGCATAACCAGGGAGCTTAGCATACGGGGGGTGCTAATCAAGTTCTCAAGTTTTAATAAGTAATTACGCAATTTCGGGGAACTGGCCACAACGCAATAGGAAAGAGAGAGAGAGAGAGAGAGAGAGAGAGAGAGTGAGAGAGAGAGAACGAGTGAGGATATCCGTTTGTCTATTATGTGGAATTGGTGGGGTGTCAGGAAGGAGTGGAGCAGGAGGGGGCCCACTCTGGCCCTAATTGCACACACCTGCAGGAAACGCATTCTCACACGGAGTGGGAGAGGGAAGGACTCCACCCCAATACCAACAACACCACCAAACCCACCAAATCCGCCCAATTAGCTGAGTCGACCGGATCGAATGGCAGTTCCGGGGTGGAGTGGAGGGGGAAGTCGAGTACCTCTGGGTAATAATCACTGCTCAAGCTTGATTAACTCGGGTAAGTAATGCGGGAAATGATGGGTGGGGTAAGTGGGTGACTTATTAATGTGGTGACATAACCATGCACTAAGGAGAGGTTTAGCTGCTAAATGCCCTTATATGAGCCCTATTCCTGCTTCGTTTAAAAGCACACTAAAGGCAAAAACAATACAGTAAAAATGGAAAGCCTTAAAAATACGCTTTTATATGCACATTTCATTTTCATAAAATCGGTCCACGCTATAGAAGGGTCTGTTTCCTAAGGCGTGGATATGCCCTGCTTGGGGGGAAGAGGGTCTGCCCTGTCCAGATCCTACCGCCCCCTTGGCTCATTCGTTTTGCAGTAGTTTGCCGCTCACAAGGCCCGGGTTCGACCCCCGCCCGTGACGAACCTTTTTGATTTTTCATCAAAAGCTCGGGGTTGGATGTTTGTTTAAATAAAGTAAAGTAACCACAGCAACAAGATAATTCTTAGGTTCCGATATATCGTTGTAATTTCAATTTTTAAGGGGCATCTGACGGTAAGGATCAAGGATTCCTAAGGTATCGCTAACCCAGAATTTCAAAATCAATATGCATGATCTTTTAAGGCAAAAAATCTAAACTCTTTGTGTTTTTTGTCTCTAAGAAGCCAAACACTCCCCCTTAAACCGCCAAATTACAGTGCCTCGCCCACCACATTCCTCTCACCTCAAACAGCGATAATCCCGTAAATGGCTTCCAACGCTCTTCACAGGAAGCCGCTTACACTCCCGAGCCCAGTAACCGACAATTACCTCACCCATCATGCCCCCAAAACAACAGTCAACCACCCCACTTAGCGGCTCCCTGCGTTTGAAAAGTGAAGCCCCTTATGGCGGGGCGTTTACTCGTAATTGCCAGCCAATCGGCAAGCGTTCCGCGATAATCCGGTCGTCCGCCAAAGATGCGCAATTTGGGGATGAGCGGTGTGTGGATGGGGAGTGTCGTCTTACGGTGGCCCTCCCCCAATAAGGAGAGGTCCCGAGTGGATTAGCGCGGTATGCTTTGATGAATAGGGGGAAGACCCATGTTGGCAAACATGCCCTGGCCATTCTGGGAGAGAGAGAGAGAGAGAGAGCCAGATACTATCCGATTCTCGCCTTCCCAGTGTGTGAATACAGTTGCCACAATATACCGGAACATAAATAAAGGAAAAGCCGCGGGCGGCGGCGGCCCCTTTAAGATTTTCTAGATTTATTGCTTCCGATCCGGTTACTGTACAAATATGCCCAAGAATAAGGTCAGAATTTGTCGTCCAGATCGGCGCCTAGGTTGTCGGCTGCCGCTAAAAAAGATTTTGGTTTTTAATACGTTGGAAGATACCACTCTTGTCGGAGGTGATTTCGAGCACACCACTGGATGATGATTGCTGTGGATTTTGGCGCTCGACGGCGAAGAAGGCTATTGTCGCGAACAGGCTCATCACGACGAGAATGGCCAAATGCCACTGGAGTTGGAGGGCTTAACCCCGTTTTTACCCCCCACCTGGATAGATCATGATGATGATCCATCCGGGGCAGATCTGTTATATGGTGCCAACCAGCGGCATCCCCCAAACCATCTCTGCCTCTCCTCCTTACAGACCTTGGGGCCAACTTTCGAAAGACAACGCGCCGCCTTGATTATGCAACAGGTCACCGTATTAGTCTTTGTGCGTGGTACCGAGTATGGGATGAGTGACAGGTCAACCAAGAGCTGTCGGGGCTGCCCCCGGAAGCTAAG
This sequence comes from Mesorhabditis sp. LJ9110, assembly GCA_038088335.1. NCBI lineage: Eukaryota > Metazoa > Nematoda > Chromadorea > Rhabditida > Rhabditidae > Mesorhabditis > Mesorhabditis sp. LJ9110. The sequence continues at coordinate 172,919 of JBBGBA010000112.1, read as the reverse complement.
GGGGTGACAATGGGAGTGATGGGAGAGGGCAAATAAGGGGATCAAGGAAAAAAATGGGGATATTAGATAAGTTTCTTTATACTTTAAATTGTAATAAGCTACTATGTTTTAGATTCGCTTCATCCTTTTAGCTTATTAAGAGGCAAAATCAGGAAAATACCGTACTGGGCCGTTAACGGGGGGCTTTTTTGCAGGAAATGCGAGAAATGTCGAAACTTCAAGTTTTTGAATTTGACTATCTAGATTATAACAATACAAAAAGCTTATATAATTATAATAACGTTTATCATAAATTAGAGAAATATTTGGTTTCTACATAAAAAATGCAAGAAAAATGATCGAAAAGTCAAAATTTTCAATTTTAAAATTTTTGAAAATATTTTTTTAATTTCAAAAAAAAATTTTAAACCCCCCCAGTATTTTTAGTTAAAAAGAAGAAAAAGCTATAGATTTTTGAATGTAAGACGTTTTCCTAGATAATCCCTGCCAGCCTGCCCCAATATTTTATATTTAGAAGTCTAAAGATTTTTTTCAATTACCTGATAAAACTTAAACAACGCAAACGCCTCGCTTGACTTTTCCGAATAAACGTCGACGAGCAATGAATAAATCTGTGTATTCCAGCAAGCGTCCCCGAACGCTAATAAAAAGCCGCAGACCAATGCAATCCAAAGTCTAAAATTTAAATGGTATATATAATCGTGGTCTTACTGTGGATCGATGAGCCCTCCCGTATCGTTTGTCTGCTTGATCGGGGCATCTTTCGGAATATTGATGTACACCCCAGCAAAGCAAATCAAGTGAACGACCGTTCCGAGCAGCACTATGGAATCTCGTCTCAAGCTTTTTGTTCTAGCTCCAAGGATTCCGAAAGCGCCACCGGCTAAATAAACAAAATTAAATACAGTATTTTCTCAAAATAGACCGAAAAGGGCGAAAAGGGTTTTTTATAAGGGCGTTTCAGCTTGAAAAAATACGAAAAATGTTACTGTAAGTGATTCTGAGCAGCTTGAACTGCTAACAATTAACATAATGGCTATAAAGTATACGGTAATAAAAATATCCTTACCAACAATATGCCCAAGTCCTTCACAAATTGCTGTCAGAGCCAACATAGAATTTGTGTTATCGCCAAGCTACAACAGGCTATGGATTTGGCTTCTATGTACCTTTAAAGTATATGAAATGCAGGTAGGATAAACGCCAGTCCAAAACGACTGTTCAATACCAGTATAAGCAAATGCTAACGCTAATAGGAGCATCTTGTTGGTGAACATGAGACGGAAGGTGGAGCCTGACGGAATTTTTTGGCATATTTAGAGGTAACTTACCCATTAATGTAGCGTATCCAACTTTAGGCTTATCTACATCTTCCACACGTAGCGTTGGAGTACGCAGCAAGCCGATAATTACTAATCCGACAATGTTTAGGATTGTAAAAACAATATATAGGAGTCGGACGGTGGAATCGGCAATGTTATCCGTTGTCTTTTCTGAGTGGAATACGGCGAACAGGAATATTCCACTGGCAACGATGCTAAATAGAATTTATATAATTTTTAAAGATATATATGCTAATGTTGTTTTAATTTAATAAATTTTAAAATCCAAGAATACAAACCATGATTCCATAATTGACCATAACATTGCACTATTACGACTATTCGTCCTCTCATCGCAATTTTTGGCTAGATAATTCCCCTGTCCAGTCCAGATGACTAAATTTTGGATTTTTAATGTTGCATTAATTAGTATAAAGGTTTATTAAAACGATAGAATACTATAAATAGATAAATTACAAGCTTTAGCGTATACATTGAAATTTTAAAACTTACTTGCCGCTCCAAAACCCAGCCCAGCACTCGATACGTATAGATAAGTTTGGTTAACTTTCAAAAATCCGGCCTGAAATTTGCATAAAAAATGAAATGATTCCAACCTGAAAAGCCGCATAAAATGCCCCTCCCAGCACCATAGCCCATTTTGCGGATATCGTATTAACAATAGGTGCCGCCACAAAATTGGCAAATGTAAATACGCCATAGATAATTGCAAGACTAAATATATAGTTTTTTTATTTAACACATAATTTTTTCAGAAACTTAATTATGTAATTTAAAAGCTCTTAATATACCTGTAATAACCAGCATGTTCATTTACATCACCTCTTTTCGATACAGAATTAATTACGGGCTGTTCGATGAAGCCCAAAAATCACACGATACCTTAAGACCCTCATCACTTACCCTGCCCATTAAATGCAAAAAATATGAAGAAAAACCCGACGCCAAGCTGTATCACATTTGCCGTCTCTCTGCTAAATAAACCCATGTCTAAAAATAGTGTTTTTTTCGAGGGGGTTATAGCCAAAATCGAGCGGCGGGAATCCGTATCTCGGGGCTCGCGACAGTGGTCAAAAATTGCCACGAGACGGGATTCCTGCCCCACGCCTTATCAATTAACACCGATCGCCTCAGCTTCCAAAAATTACATTACGCTAGAGAGCAAAGAAAGTAGAAAGTACGAGCAAAAATTGAGAAAATGTTTTAAAAGAGAGAAGAGAGAGAGAGAGAGCTAGAAAAGAGATAGATAGAGAGAGGGAGAGATAAAGAGAGAGAGGGAGGGAGGGAGAGGGAGAGAGAGGGAGAGAAAGAGAGAGAGAGCAGAGAGAAGAGAGAGAGAGAGAGAGAGAGAGAGAGAGAGAGAGAGACAGAGCGAGAAAGCGCCAGAAAAAGAGAGAAAGAGAGAGAGCTATAGGAGAGAGAGCGAGAAAGAGCCAGAAAAAAAGAGAGAGAGAGAGAGAGAAGAGAGAAAGAGGGGTTTTCCAAAACCCACTGAAAAGACTAGGAATGACTGATTGATGATTCCCAAGTATTGACCAAATCGGGGGATCACTCAGTTTGGAACACACACCCCGAAAAAGGCACGTGTTTCTGAGTGTGAGAGGCTGTATGAGGCAATGCTGGTCTTTTGTGAGCCCCCACAATGCTCTTTGGATTTGTTGGTTCCTGCAAAATATTGTAGGGGTGGAAAAAGAAACTATAGTTGGTTTTTTTTATATTTTTGAGGGCTAGAAATCTATTTTGAAAAAGAAGATCATAACATTCGTCGAGGTTGATTTGTCTTGTTGATGCGCACGCGACCGGGTTGCAATTCGAAAAGATTAACGCTCGGCAAACAGCGTGGATGCCAGGGGTTTTTCTATTGACAATTGGGTGTACTATAGAGTTTAGTCTTGTTATTAATGTATATTATTGTGTACTGTTAAATCTATGTTTGAAATAATTTTAATACGATTTTCGGGATAATTGAGGGTTTTACAAGACTGACAGGACGACAAAGATGCGCTCAAAATATGATTTTCCTTGCCGCCCTTACGTCTTTAAACTACGTTTTTCTGCCTTCTCATTCTTTAGAAACTTGCAACCGTTGATTTATTTGCTACAGTACATTTTATTACCTATTAAAGGGGCTGGGAAGTGAAAAATGATTCAAACCGTGCTTTCCGAATGTTTCAACATATTTCTAACTACCTGGCGAATCCCCTGAAAATTGGAAAAGCAGGTGATGCGAATTTTCTTGTTGTGATTTTTGTATTAATTTTTTTGAGTTTTAAGATATATCCGACCGCTTGGGTCCATTTAAAATTTAAAAAACAAGTTAAGAAAATTATTTTGCGATTTTTTTATTTTTCCGAGATTTGGCCGTCGATTTCGGGGGTTAGCGTTCTACAAAAATTTTCTAAGCTACTCGATTTTTTCTATTAGAAACTTTTCTCTAAAACTCGCCAATTCTCGATCCACTAAGTTGTTGCACGTGTCGGACGTCTAATAGACGATCCTCCCCTCCTAATCCTTCTCAGTGCTTAGGCACTCCCCCATCCCATCCTCCCCTATTTTTCCACAGCCGACACCTGCGTTTTACAGCAGAGAAAGAGAGAGTGAGAGCACCCTAGCCACCAAAAAATTATGTACGCCGTAGGGGCCACTCCATTTCCTCTTGGCCAGCTACGAGCCACTACCCCCCTTCCCGTTTCTCCCCTCCGGCTGTCCGGTTGTCAATTTTGTGGTTTCGGCCTGCTGCAAAATCTCGGACTAGGGGATTTGTATTGGCTATTAGTTGACACCTGGCAGAGCATCACTTGGATACTGTAGGGAAGTATGGATGGCTATAAGACACGGAGGCTTAAATCGAAGTTGGAGAAGATGTTGCCGAAGTTGGTGGGTTGTTTTGGTTTGGTAAGCGTTTTCTTTCATTACTTACGTTTTAATGCGTAATAGATGGTAAAAAATGGAAGATGTCGACAGTAAGAAACGTATGATTATTTTTTATTTCCTAGAAATACATTTATTTACATTAATAATTATCACCCAAAAATTGAAATGCAAATTTTAGGTAAAATTGTAGCAAAAGTAAAAATAAAAACATTAATCTTGAAGTGTAATAAGAAATATTTATAATTTCCAATCTTTCTGACAATTTTAATAGGTTAATGGTGACATTTTAAGACAGCTTAAAAGCAGAATAAAAAATATTAAAAGAGAATCTTGTCTAAAAGTTAGTGACAAACACTTGTTTTTGAGATTTAGAGTCTTAGGTTTGCATTTTAATTAGCTAGACTATAAGAATTCCAAACAGGAAATTTTTTAGACGAATTCTTTGGAACGTAGCAGGTATCAGGATACAAATTTTCTATAAAATCTTAGTTAAAAGCTTTGTTTTACCAAAGCATAACAGCCGAAATTCCGAACTGGAAGAATTATGTAGAAAACATTTTCAATCATCAGAATTTCAAATTTACCAAAACTTCTATCAAATACCATATTCTTCAAAAGTGTAAAATCGTACCTTTTCCGAATCGTACTTCCTTACAAAAAACTTTGAATACCAGGTGCCACCGTCATGGTGCTACCAGTCCTGTTCGAACCATGGCCGCTGCTGGAAATTGCCGAGAAAACAGGAATTTTGCGAGTGCGAGCCGAGCTACACGGGCATGTTCTGCGAGGAGTCGATTGTATTTGACTGTAAGTGGGGGAGGAAAGGGAAGGAAACGGATTTTGTAGCCACAGGGGGTGAAGATAGGAAATCCGGGGAAAAGCTAGAGGGGAATTGTGTTCTTTCACGGACACTCGTGTTTGTTGTCACTGTATTTGCTAGCTGATTATTTTGAGATGGGAGAGAGAGACAGAGAGAGCGAGAGAGCGAGAGCGAGAGAACGAGCGAGTGACAGAGCGATAGAGAGGACAGAGAGACCGAGAGCGAGAGAGAGCGAGGGAGAGAGAGAGCGTGAGAAAGAGAGCGCGACAGAGCGTGAGAAGAGAGAGAAAAGAGAGAGTGAAAGCGAGTGAGCGTGAGCAAGAGAGGGAGAGAGAGAGAGAGGAGAGAGCGCTAGAGAGAACTAGCCTCATTTCGCTAGTTAAGGAATCGCATGCTAAAATCATCGTTTCCAGTGAAACAAGCTGTTTTATTATCGTAATCGATAGCTCTAGCTTTTAGCCTATCTGTAAAAATTCTGATTTTAATATCGATAAGAATTCGTCTTTTAGAATGGGTCTCTAAAAGTTAAATGATTGTTGAATACGATCTGCCGAACCCTCAAACTACAAAACGATTTTCACAACTTTCAGATTGGTGGTTCTGGCTCTCAATCGGCATCTCAATCTCCGTCCTATTAATGCTGCCCATCCTGTGGTGTTACGGTATCCGCAACGACAAGAAGGCCCAGCGGAAACTGTCCGAATCCGCTAGTTCAGGCTCAATCTCCACCCAGTCTTCCTTTTCAACAAGATCCTCTAAATATTTGTTGGTATGATGTCTTTCACGTATTTTCAATGTTGTGATGCTTATCTGTTATTAGGTATCGTTACTAGGAACGATGTGATTTTTCATTCCTTGTTTTTAATCGATAAATCGAACAGACTCTTGTTGGTTTTTATATGGGTGTAAGTTACAACTAGTCGAGCTCGGGTAACTTGCTGGACAAGTGGGGGAACGGGGAACGGGCAGGTGATGGACGGTCGGACAAGGGGGATCTTTTTCGGGGATGAGCATGAGGTTGAGGAGGGCGAGGAGGCCCAGCAGCAGTTCAGGGATCAACAAGCGAGTGGACCTATGGGAGACATTGGTCATACCACTACGTTTGTTTTATCCCAGAGTCGCGGGTGGGCCAGGGTAGTGTTGTGGGAAGGGGAGCATGAAGTCAAAAAAATATGAAAATTTAAGACGAATTTTACAATAAAAAGGATACAATGTTCTTATTTTCAAAATATATCCAAAATACCAGTTTTAGCTTTAAAAAATTGATTAATCTGAAATCTGAAGCTTTCGAAAATATATAGCGTTTTTTTAAGGAATTTTAGTCTATTAGTGTGTTGGCATATAAGGCGGTTTAAGTGTACCAGTCCCTTTAAAACCTTAGACCCTACTATAAACTACAAAATCTGTTTTAGAAAGGTACCAAAAATATATGGATTACTTTATGAAACAGGAAGGTATTACCGTAAATACAGGATCGCCTTTTTCAGCCTATTAGTGCATCGACCGCTTAGCCTAATATAAGCTTATAAGCTTGCCAGTCCCTTTAAAATGGTACAGTAACCTAGTCTATGCTAAAAAATAGAGTAGTACGTTATCGATCTCGGTTACAACAATCATGTCTAAATACTACATTTCTAGAATGACCGTTTTAACCATTAATGCGTCCACCCTAAATGCTAAGCTTACCAGTCCCTTTAAAACAGCATATTCTAGTATCAACTACATAGGTATACTGTAAAAAATACCGACATGATGCGGAGGGGACTACTGTACAAAACAGTTTCAAAATATATGCAGAATTCTCGGAATTTCTAGACCTACCGTATCCATCAGGAATCCAAATCGAAGAGAGACGATCGGAGGGCACAAAATGAGGAATGGACGTTTTGAATGCGGGGGTCTGGCCCCTCGATCGTCCCCCCTTCTCCCCTGCTTCTCCTCTCCTCTCCTGCTCCTCCTCCTCCGATGAATCAGTGCCAATCGGCCCGCTGTCCCGAAGACATAACATTTTGTCTCCATCGCCCCCCATTTTCCACCCCCCAGAAGCCCCCCGCAACCAACGGTGTGGTGGCATTCTCTTCTCGGGGGGAGGAGGCAACACTTTTATGCCAAATGGGTTGATCTGATGGGTTTTAATGGAGGTTTAAAGGATTTGGAAGCGTTCAGAACTGTACAGCGATCAATAGGAAGGAATTTTGGGAGTGTTGGGGGTTTTGCAAGACTTCAAATACTTTGAATCCGGAATGGCAATCTGGGAACCAGGGCCGGAACCCGGGTCTGGACGAGTATCGACGCTAGAGGGAGTTCGGGTAGCTGCCGATACTGAATTCGATGAGAATTTATACTCTTTTAGGGACAGGGAAGGGGTTTTTAAAGTGAGGTATCAGAGGTCAGAGCTTGCAAAAGATTTTTTAAACTTTAAGCCTTGAAAAAAATAATTAGAATTTTTAAAAAATGAATCACGCGGATCCGACGCTTTTCAGGTTCTGCACTCATTTGAATATTTTAAAATTCTAATTTGATACGGTCTCTAGCTATATGAAAGATGCGGGAATGTGAAGGGAGCTCAGAGGTATCATTTTTCGGCTCCAATTTCAAAAAAATTGCTGAAATATACGTATCCGCCGCATCTGGAATTTTTGAACAAATTCGAATAGTTGAAAATTTAGTTTAAGATTTCGTAGATATGGATTTCCTAAAATTTCCCACGACGCTTTCCGCCTTGAAAATACTGTAACTGTACTAATACTATACTAACTAAAATCCATAGCCTCGCCTTGCCTGACCCTTTAAGGCAGTTCAGAAAGCAAAAGACGTGCGATATGCTTCCATAGAAAATTGGCATGGCATTAAAACTTGGTAAATATGCATCCCAAAGGTATACTTTAAGCAGCTAATATTTTCTGGTGTTTTAGTGCGGTGCGCCAACATCCCGTTACAATCCCTACCTCAAAGCGACGCCAGCTTACTCTGCCATTCGGCCCCCCAGATAATGGGATGTTTTTCTGTCGCTTCACTGCTTGATCCTCCCTCAAAAGGAGTAAGCCTCTCCACCCCCGCGATGGTACGTGTTGTGAGTTGTAAGGCGTAGGGCTTGAGGGGGTGAGCCTGGTGGTTGTTGTGTGACAGTCAGGCTGTTCTCCAACAGTCTCTCTCTCTCTCTCTCTCTCTCTCTCTCTCTCTCTCTGTCGGTCCCTCCCCCTCCTCCTCCTATCCAACATTGGCAAAAGCCTGGGAGGCGCGCTAGTGAAGCTGGAATTCCTGCGGGTAAATCGAGTGTGGCAGTGCGCTGCCAATCCCGTCACCCTCCCCGCTCGCACTCCTCCTCCTCCGTCTCGATATGCATTCAGCGTGTAGAAGATTATTTTGGCTGCTCGTTATTGTTTTGCAGGTTGTTGATTTTGGTAAGTGATTCAGGAAGGGTGATATCCACTTGACCCTATACCTTTGCTACCTATGGTTCTCTAATTTCTCTTTGTTTGTAGATTTGAGATATCTAGATTCAAAATTTTCTGGCTTCTCTGCCCCTTTAAAAAAAATTTTAAAGTCGCAAAATGCGAAAGGCTTCTAAAGGTGCTGTAACGGTTTTTCTATGGATTTTTGGTTGGTTCTAAGAATTTTGCCGGGCCCGCGACGTGCAGCGCGCACGCCGCGCACACACCTTTCATGCGTAATCGATTAGCGTAGTTTCAAAACATAAAATCGGCGTGCGGGTTTCGTGTCGCGGATCTGAATAGATTTAAAAGAATTTGGTCAAAAAAGCCATAGTTTCATGCCGTTCCGTCCCCTTAATTTATTTTAATGGATTTTTACACTCTGACGCCTATTAAAAAAATTATCAACAATTTTTCCAGATCCGAAAAATTTAGCTTTTTTTACAAGCAGAACAAAGGGTTTCGACAGATCCTTGTGACCTTTTTTCATAAAATAAATCCTAAATTATTCTTAGCAATTTCCGTTGCCTTTTGCCCAAGAACCGTAATATTACAGCTAAAAACGCTAAAAGCTTCGATCGCCCCGAATCCACCGGAGGCAACCCTTTTCCCCCTTTTTTCCCGGTCTTCTTCCCATCCATATTCCAGCCACCCTGTGCCCGACGGCACCGTGCTATAAACATAGAGATCCGATCGCTGCCTTTCCACCCCTTCCTCCCCCCCATCCTCCCTAAAAAAAGAAACCCAGGGGCACATTGGCCGATCTGTACAGAATCTGAAGCCAATCCGATGAGTGGCGACATGAGCATGAGCTGACTCTTTTTCAGGTGAAGCCCAATTTTTCGTGAAGAAGTTCACGGCGGAGCAGTGTCTGGGGAATCCGTGTCTAAACGGTGGACGCTGTGTGGCTGGGAAGGCGAATTGTTTCTGCCAGAAGGGATGGATGGGCAGATGGTGCCATCGTGGGTTGTTTGTACATTCGTGTGGTTCAGTAAAATAAAATAAAAATGTGACCTTAAGCCTAAGCCTAAACCTGCGTCTAAGCCTCAGCCTAAGCCTCAGCTTAAGCCCAACCTAAGCCTAAGAGTACGCTTAAACAAACTGAAATTTGGGCTTGAAAAATACAATTCGGAGGGATTTAGGCTGGGATTTCAAGGTGTTACAAACTACGTTTTAAGCCTGTAGAAGCCAAGGTAAGCTAACTAAGCCCAAGCTGGCTTTGGTCCCTGGTTAAGCCTGCTTAAGCCTAGTCGTAAACTCAGCTCCAGATTTAAAGATTTTCGCGCTCCTAAGCCAAATTCAAGCCATAAGCTGAGCCTGAGCTTAAATTTACCACAAGACTAAGCTAAGTGGCAAAGCTAAGCCAATGCTTAAGCTAAAAATCAAGTAACTCAAGCGGAGCTTCTCGTAATTTTATGTTGATAACCTTTACTCATAACATTTCCATTCTCAGCTCCTAAAAATCCCTTCATAATCGATTACCCTCCGCTACGCTCCTATCACCGCCACTGCAGATCCAGCTCCCGCATTAGTCGCCGCTCAACTCAACTAATCCACAAAACCCAACCACCCACTCAATTATCCCTCTCTGACCACTCTTTATCTCTACCCCCTGCCATCCCCAAAGACATAAAAGACATGCCCTACCAACCCAAAAGGCACCCCAAAGAAGAAGAAGCCCGGGGGCAAGTTTCGATGACAACAGAACCTGTCTCCCGCGGATCGTTTCGAGGCTCAAACATGCCAATGGAAATCCCCCTCCATCCCAAAAACATCGCCCCCTATGGATGCTCAACTTAACATCCCCCTCACCCTCTACACCCGGGCATTTCCCTTTTTTAAGTCGGGGGTTTAAGCCAAGAGGAACGGGGTGAAGCCGAGACCAGATTGATTGGCACCGAAAGGTCTGAGATGCGTGGGATTGGCACACGATATCAAAAACTGAAAAATCGGGGGGGGGGAGGGGTGAGGATGTTCGGGGGTATGAACGCGGAACGGAAACGAGGAAATATCATCATTACAACGAAGGAAATTATTTTGACTTGACCGTAGCGCGCTACGAGAGGCGCAGCCTAAACTACTTGGATGCTATTTTAAAATACGCGTTGAGGTAACTTAGCCCTCAGCTTGTCTTGAATTGACCAAAATAGTGTACGAGACACTACGGTTGTTTATAGGGTTAAAGTAAGCTTAGCCCAGCATCAATTATACTTAGTTTTTGTTTTTTTTTCGGCTAAGTGCTTGGGCTTAGGCTTAGGTCATGAAAAGTAGGAAAAGTAGGCGCCCAGAGCTACGGAATAATAACTCGTCTAGGGTAGCTCCCCAGTCTCTCTCATACCCCGCCGACGGCCATCCGCCAGTGCTTCCGTAGCGCAGTAGGCAGCGCGTCAGTCTCATAATCTGAAGGTCGTGAGTTCGAGCCTCACCGGGAGCAATTCTTTTGCTTTTTGCCCAAAATGACTGGTTTTGGTTCCGAAACCTTGAAGTCACCTCCAGTCATTTTTTACAGTTTGTCGCCGACATTTTCTTACGTTTGGCTTAGGCTTGGGCTTAAGCTTAGGCTTCGCTTCAAAAGTTGCTTAGCAAAAACTCAGACTTTAATGAGCTTTAGCTTAGCGTGAGCGTCAATATAACTGAAAGTGTAAATAAAAAACATAACAAAATAAAATAATAAAAACTTTTTTTTTTTTTTTTTTTTTTTTTTTTTTTTTTTTTTTTTTTTTTTTTTTTTTTTTTTTTTTTTTTTTTTTTTTTTTTTTTTTTTTTTTTTTTTTTTTTTTTTTTTTTTTTTTTTTTTTTTTTTTTTTTTTTTTTTTTTTTTTTTTTTTTTTTTTTTTTTTTTTTTTTTTTTTTTTTTTTTTTTTGTTTTTTTATGAAATTGTATGCTAATTTAGAAGCGTTTCCTGGGTGGGTGACGATTCTCGGGTGATGCACGGGTTTATTACACTAAAGCCAAATACTTTCCCGCCAGAGGCTGCCATATTATCGACGAGTAATGAAGGTAATTAGAATAAGGAGATATTTGCATAATTAGCATCTAAATTTGTCGATCAGAAAGTTATAAATTATAAGGGGGGGGGGAAAAAAAAAAAAAAATTCTGCAAATATGCAAATTTAAATACCATTTTCAGGGTTGAATATGATTGAACTCGGCAAGATCAAAAATCAAGTGCTCACTCTCAACGTCTCCTATATGCAAGTCCACCCAACGATGGACAATACTGTACTACCACTCGGGGTAAGGTTTTTAGCGGTTCACCATTAAATTAGTATATACTTTTATTCGTATCGCATTTTTTAGTATTTAAATTAGCATCAATTTCCGCTATTTCAGGCAACCCGCCGGTTCCGAAGAGTGGGCAGCTTGTTGGAGATGACGGTCGCCAAATTGTTCCCCTCAAACCGAATATCCCAATTCAAAAAGATGTTCAAAAAAGTGATGGAGTTCAAATTTTAGTTAATTTGATGTGCTAATTAATTTATTTGTTTTGAATAAACGGCTTACGTGTAATAAGGTATCAATTGCTGACATCTGGTCGGGAGGGCAATCCGGGCACAAACTACAGGTTTCGAATTTGGTGGCGTTATCAAAAAAATCGAGAGGATTTTATTTTTCGATTAGAAAATGCTAAATATTGGTTAAATGGAAAATATCGATCGGAAAAGGTTACACCTTTTTGATGGTTCATTTTATCAAATGTTGCTCGATGAGGGATTTGATGCTGAGGTATTTTCTGGAAGTTAGTCGTTAGCTAATCAACTAAATAAATGTTAAATGACTATCAATGTAAATATGATATAAATATGTGATATATTTATATATAATATATAATCATGAACGAAATATCACTAAATATTAATAGATACATCCATTATGGACAAGTGGTGCTAGCAAAGAACAAACGAAGCGTGTCTATGAAAGGTAAGCAATAAGCTAAAAATTTGTAAATCGGCAGAAAATACCTTCAAATTTGCATAATATATTTATTAAGAATTAATAGTTTTATATTCAATTTACTTAATTTATATTTGAAATTTAAGATTCCGTTCCCTCAATTGTGATATCGTATCCACAAACACATACCACGCTGCCCAGGCATTGATCCGGAAATGCGTGTCCGACGGCCTAATCAAGCCCCCAGCCACTAATCTGGTTACGGTATGCTTTGATGGACATTAAGTGGCGTAAATTGTATCTCTCCCCAGGACCCGTGTCGGCTAGCCTTTGACGTGTATGACACGGCACTTGTGCTCGGATCAATCGGACCTTATGGGGTCTGTCTCCGCGATGCTTCTGAATATCATGGGAATTACATTTTTGAGCCTGAGCATGTAAAAGTGAGCCTCAAAATGTTATACAAACTAGAATTTGGTTTAGAAAATCGCCGACTATCAGAAAGAGCAGATATCATTGCTGAAAGAAGCTGGAATTCGGGTTATACTGTATGAAACTGTTCCTGCAGAGCTTGAAGCGAACATTTTTGTCGAGACGATTGAGGAGCTGAAAATTCCCGCTGTTATCAGCTTTTCTTGTCGGGTATGTGTGGTATGGTATATGTAATATTTTGATACGTTTAGAACGGTACAGAGTTGCGCAACGGAACGCCATTGGCTCGTGCCGTGAAATCGGTGTTGAGATCTGAATACGTTGTTGGTGTTGGGATAAATTGTACTGCGCCGGAATACTTGCCAGGTGGGGAGAAAGAGAGAGAGCGAGAGAGAGAGAGGGAGAGAGATTGAGTGAGTGGTAGAGGGCGAGAGAGAGCGAGAAAGAACGAGAGAGAACGAGAGAGAACGAGAGAGAGAGGGAGAGAGAGTGCGTGAGTGGTAGAGGGCGAGAGAGAGAGAGCGAGAGAAAACGAGAGAGAACGAGAGAGAGAGAGAGAGAGAGAGAGAGAGAGAGCGAGAGAGCTCGAGAAAACGCGAACGTGGGAGTTACGGAGAGACTTACGGTAGTTAGGAGAGATAGAGGGATAGAGAGAGAGAGAAAGAGAGAGAGAGGAGGAGAGAGAGAGAGAGAGAGAGAGAGAGAGAGAGAGAGGGCGAGAAAGAGATAAAGAGAACGATAGGACGGAGCCAGTGAAATCCCTTATACAGGAACTATCAACCAAATTCTCCTTCATTCCAGAACTTCTCCGTCAAATTGAGGCCACCACCATCCCAATCCCGATATTCGTCTATCCTAACTCGGGCGAGATGTGGGATGAAAAAGCCAAGTGGTGAGTGGTGATCCCCCTCTGCCTAGCGGGGATCCCGCTAATTGAAACGAGCTCAACTTTCAGCTATACTCGTCGCGACGGTGAAAAGCCGGTGGATTGGGGGGTGTTCGTGAGGGAGTGCTCGTCGTTAGGGGCTAATGTTTTTGGTGGCTGTTGCCGTGTGGGACAGGATGTACTCCAACAAATTGGGAATGCGGTCAGGGAGTGCAACGAGGAACGGGAGAGGAGGAAGCTTGAATAAAGATGTTGTCATTTTGTTGTATGTAAATAAACTTATACCTAACACAGATAAGAAAATCGCAAAAATTCTATACACCGACAATTTTGCGCCGTTTAAAGGAGCGTGTAAGGCATATTTTTGGATTCCCCGTAGAATTACTACGCGTCTCGATCGCAAGTCGGCTGGCGTCTAGGCGTAGGCTTAGACTTAAGTTTAGGTTTAGACGTAGGCTTCGGCTTAGTTCCTGGCTTGGGCTAGGTTTTGGCTTAGGTTTTGGCTTATTTTTGTCTATTTTGACAAGGGATACAGTATGCCATTTTTTCAACTTGACAAGCCGCCATATCAAGGATCCTCTTTTATATCCAGCATTTAACGTCTATTTAATCGAAAACTCCATGATTTCTCTGTCAAATTCTCTGCAATCCCAGCTTCATCTCACCCATTAATCACCCTCATTCCCTCCCATCCTCCAAAACGACAACCAAGTGATGGTTGTTATTCCAAAGCTCTTGCTCCTCTTCCCGGCCAAACGATACCCTAAACGAGCTGTCTAATGAGCCTCTCATTCAACGAATTAAGGGGCTGGGGAGGAAAAGCCTCGACCAAGAAGAAGGAGGCTGTGTGGCCATGGCCAGTCAGTCAGCCAGCCCTACCAGCCAAACGGAGGCCCTGTGAAACTCAATCCGACTGCCGGGTCTCGCTTTCCAAGAGGGCTAGAATGACCCCTTGGCGAAGGCGAGGAGGATGAGGATGAGGAGAAGGGGGAGAAGGAGGTGGAGGACGAGGCTGCTGGCCAACGCGAGGAGGAGGCTCATCTTGTTTGGCGCTTGGCGCGTTCACTTTCTGTTCGTGGATATGGTGATTCAGTGGATGTATCACTTGGTTTCCGGTGTTGTTAGGTGCAACGCGGAATTTTTACAGTACACCGATGTGCTTTACGAATTTTTATGGCTAACTATATTCTATTTGTGGCTCTAGACAGTATAATCCCAGAATAAATTTTAATTAATTCAAACGTACAAGAAAGGTTGGAAGCCTTTTTAACCAGTTGTTTTCCGGAATTGCTTGTTCTGGTGCTGCTTTTAAGATATCCTCGTCTCGAGGCTTACAAAGTACACCTAATTACGACATAAGGAAAGATCTAAAAAATAAAAACTGCAGATTTTTGGCTTAGAGGTTAGGCCCCATAGCTTAATCGTGATCTTCAAAATCTGTGAGCCTTAAATTTTATATTTATTTCTGCAAAAAATGGAAGCTACAAGGCACACCAAATAACAAGATGTTATAGTCCTTTTAAATTAACTAATTTGAATATTTTTGGCTTGGAATATAATATAATAAAATAAGCTATTTTAACCCTTTGATTCATAGGAATTAAGCTTTTATTCATGGATTTCTGTAGTTAAATACGTTTCTCAGAAATTTTCTCATTTTTGACGATCAAAGCTGATTTTTATTTTAGAAAATCCAGGTGGCATATAAATTAGGGTGAATTACAAGCGATTTAACTTTTTAATACGTCTAATTTGCGGATTTTGAGGCCAAGATCTGGCTTTTTTGATGACACAACAATTTTTCCATTTTTTGACGATCAAAAAAAATTCTTATTTTTTACGTGATGGAATGTTACATTCCCATACTCTTCCCAGTGTGTTCAACCTCCTCAAAGTATGTGGTGGTTGCTGGTTTTGTGGCCGGGCTCTATCATGGGGATGGGCAGCTTTATGAGGCTTCGATGCTCCGCCCTCCCCCCATCCCCTGCTGGGCTATCCTCTCCTCCTCCTTCTCCTCCTCCCCCTTGTGTTGGCCCTCCCCCCTTCCGTCCCAAGGGCCTTCCACGCCTTTCAACTCGCACCACTCCAACTTATTTTCCCTCTCCGGTCTCTTCCTTCCGTTGTACCCTTTTTCACTGGTTTTTATCAGCATAAAAAATTCGCTAAAATTTATTTCGTATTATTTTAATTTTTCCAGCCCTGTTTTTTGGCCACCGACGGACCGAGACGACGGCGGGCGTTTGATGCGCGCCCCGCCGAACCGCCCAGCATGTGAGGGGGAATTTACAAATTTTCAGATACTTTTAATATTTTCAGATATTTTAAAAAATTTGCTAAAATATTTTATAAATTTAGCTGTCATAAAATAGCGTTTATATGGAACCTATAAATTATTTTTGGACGAAAACTACACGAGGAATTTATAAAAACCCTAAAAATCCGCCTAATGAAACGATACAATCTTTTGAAAATATATTAAAATCACTACAATTCTTAGTCTATTTTTAGAAAAGATTTAAGATTACATTAATTTATATTTAATGGATTACTCTGTATTGAAATCTCATTTTCAGCAGCCACCCTGCACGCAATATTTCCCCTCATTTTCCTCCTGGCTGAGATGGCATTACGGGTAGCCGCGTCACCGGACTATATCGCTGATTACAGGTATGCCCCAACCTAAGCCTAAGCCTAAGCCTAGGCGAAGCCTAAGCCCAGCCCAAGCTAAGCCTAGGCCCAAGCCTAAGCCAAACCCAAGCCCAAGCCTAAGCCCAAGCCTAATTTACATAAAAAAATTTAGCCAACACAGCATGTCGTCGAAATATTGCTACAGCTGCATGTCCGAGTCGTTTCTCGTTCACTGGGCATATTTGGATGAGGTGGGCGCTTTAAGAAATCTTTTTCTCCCGAAAAATCTCCTTGTCTCCCCCTCCCCGAACACCATAGTGTGACTCCAGGGTCCCGTAGCCTCGGCGGGGCATCTGCTCTGCGAATTTTGGACGTTCCCCTGGTCCTCCTCGTCCTCTTTTGTGGCTTCTTCACTACCTCGGTCTCCTTCCTCAAAACACGACCCCAAGGGGGGGGGGGGGCAATTGTGTTTGCCGAATGCCGCCAAGGGCCCGGGCGGCCAAATTGAAAATATCGCACGCTGGATTTCCGGTGTAGATAGTATATAGACAAAATATAGATTTTACCTCCATTAAAAATTTGTGCTTTGGATGCGGGCTTAAGTATAAACTGTTTAGATTTTTTGTCGATTTAGAGCACTGCGCTAAATTTTCGGGTAAAATTACAGAAAGTATAGATTTGATCCATTAACTGTAGCTCCGGAAAAGCCCGATTTCTACAGTTAAAAAATGAAATTCGTAAAATGTAAAATTTCTGCAATGCCGAAATATATAAATTCTAAAGTTCTTGGAAAGCCATGCCCCTAAAAAATGACATTCTCAATTTTCCGTCTAAAGCGGATGGAGCAAGTGCTCGCGCTCCTCCCAGTAGTTACTCAACGCCACACAGTCCTCTTAAAATGAAAAGACACGCGCCGGACTTCCGTCTAGGTTTAATTTAGTAACCATACCTAATGGCAGAAAATTTAATTCACCAAATTCCCCATCTTTTAATTTTTGGCCAAAATTTGGAGCACGAATTGGAGCACGGGGCTCACACTCAATCCGTTAAATCTGCGCTCTGAAAGTCCAAGTCGTCTAAAAGATGTAAAACTATCTTTCAATGCTATTCCCAGTCTAGAGTATATAAAGTATACATTCAATCCATTAACTTCACTCCCTCAAAAGCCCCAGTCCTCCTCCTGCTCTACTTGCTCCCAAAAATTAGGTACCCATTCCTCAAATTGGGCCCCCCAGCTGCAGGGGCCGATGTTTGTTGGTGGCGGGAAAAGCTGGGCGGGATGCGAATTGCCGTCAACTTTTTTTGATGAATGGCCGGAACGGGGGAAGGAATTTGAATAGGGATGGCAGAGGTGGGGGGATGCCATGCCGAAGGGGTCCCGCAACGGCAGCACAGGCCCCGAGAACATTTTCCTTTCGGAACGCGGCTTGGCGCACAAGTGTAAATGGCGGTTTGGAGGGGGCGCGCGCTATGATGGATGGGCTTACAAAGATGGCCGCCAGCCGGATATTGGCCTTGCCTCGACACATTCTTCCCTTGAATATCGTCGCGCAAATATTTTGTATAGAAAAAGAGGGGTGATGGGTGATGGATTAATTAAGGGGGGTGGTGCGGTGGTATTTTTGGCTCGGGTTATGGTCGGAATGTTTGGGGGAAAAGCAAAAAAGAATCCAAGCTCCTAGATTTTTTTAATAATTTTGAACCGTCTCATAAGCATATCAATCATCAATTTTTGTAATTTTTATAACGCTATGAAAAAGATAGTAAACTGTTGGTTTAGAAAAGCAGAAAAAATTTGAAAAATCATTTTCTGGTCTTTTTTCCATTTTTTTCACGATTTTTAGGAATCCATAATTTTAAGGATATTGTAGTCTTTCAAATAATAAAAACAAATTGAATTCTGAGTCAAGGAGATATATTCAAATCTTGCCCAACTTTTGAAAATAGCTTTAGCTTTTGTGAATTTCTAGTGTTCTTCGAAAATTTCGAGTGTATACTGTAGTTTTCATAGCGTCAAAAAACAAGGTTTAATTCTCTTTCTAAAACATTAATTCAAATTTTACTCCTTCCTTTAAATTTTTGAAAATCGTTTTTACGCGAGTAGTGATTTATTTCACAATTTTTTAGCACCTACGCTTCTTAAAGGATACTGTAGAATTTCATAGCCTCAAAAACTCGTGCTAAAAGTTTCTCTAATACCTAAAAAAATTCTGAAAATTACTTTCCCGCTCTTTTCCACCACCTTCACACCCAGCTTTTCTTCTCCCCGCCCACGCCCCACGCCCGCCATGCAACTCAGCCAATTTGAATCCCAAGTCTGGAGTAAATCCCAGGGTTTCGGGTTGTGGAGGGCTAGCCATGAGGCAGAAAGACGAGTTGGACCCACACACGGCCCAATGCCCTCTTCCTCCCCTCTGGGCCCCTGGGCCCTCCCAATAAGCCGAGGCGGATTTGCTGTGTGAATTCAATCCAATTTGGCGCCTGGATGTGATTTCAAACTTGCCCGAAGAGCGCGAAACGAATTTGGCCGCGCGTCTTTTTCAAGAAAGTTATGGGGTGGGGTGCGTTGGGGGAAAATTCAGGCTAACATTTTCAAGGAGGAGGACCTCCTAGAGGAGGAGCTACTAGAGGAGGACCTCCTAGAGGAGGACAAGCTCCGATCAGCCCAAGGATTTTTTCAAGGAGCCCCGTTTTGTTAGATGGGCCCCATTGGGGGTTGTTCATCGCGGAAAGCGGGAGCTAATTGGGGAAAGATTTCGCGGGGCGGTTGAGGACTGAATTTGGAGGGCCTATACAACTGGAAAATGGAGATCGCGTGCCGGGGCTCAAGTGGGTCGGGAATTCAGGGGGAGCCGGGACTCTGGGCCCCCGGTTTGGGAGGGCCAAATAATGGGCTGGAGAGGCTGATTATGATAGTGGGTCGCTTTGGGGGGCCTCAATGGGGCCCAATTGATTTAGTATGCGAGCTGATTTAGGGGGCCCAGAAAATTAGCTCCATTACTTAGAATAACTTAGAACTCGCATTAAATCCTCAGAAAATAATTTATTAGTATTTATAGGAACCTGACAGGCAGAATTCTGAAGCCAGCAAAGTCGCGTTATAGCTTTGAAAATGCTGTATCATTTCTAGCCTGGAAAATTTGGAAAACTTGCCTTGCAGAGTCCTTTACAATTAGCAAAAAAATTTAAATAGCAGTTAATAAAGGTGAATATATAGATAAACTGTATTGATTTTCAAAAGTACCTGGAAGGCAGAATTTTGAAACCTTACGAAATTTTTAGAACAGCCAAAGTGTCGATTTATAACTTTAAAAACCTCACGCTTCCTTTCCGGTCTGGAAATTGTCTACAATTGTCGAAATTTTGCCTTCACGTGTCCTTTAAGATGATTTCAACGGCTACAAACCCAAAAATCGACCCTCCTTTCGACTAGGTCTCGACAAATACAAGTTACTCAAATCGAGCATGAGCTCAATAGAACAGAGCTAGTTTTGGAGCTAGATCTAGGTGTATTTCGAAGTGGCGCGTAGCTGTCTAGACCCAGTCAACGTCAGGCGTCGATTTTTGAACTTTTTGGCTTTTTTAGCCCATCTCAAAACCTTCCCATTATTAGCACACCTCAAGAAACACAACCCCCAACTCCGTCAATCCCCTGAAAACTGACTAATTGCCAATCCTCCTCCCCCCGTTGAGCACCAACATCTTTCCCAGGGTGTTGTTGAGGTGGAATGTTGTATGTGCGGCTATTCGTTGGCTGTCACTCAGATTTCTCTCAACTCAGGTTTCAGCGCCCCTCCCCGCCGTGGGCCACACTAAAAAACACGCCAGGAAGCGCTCAATTATGTGTCACTCAGCGACTTTCAGAGGGGGGAGCAAGAGGGGTAGAGGGGGCTTAAAGGCGAAGAAAGGAGCATCAGGTCTGGGGCCTAAACACAGGACGATCGAAGGGGTGATAACCGATTACATGTCAGTTTGAGAAAAGAGGGAGGTCCAGCTGGGAGCGGGGGGAGGGAGATTAATTTTGGATGTCCGGAATGGAACACCGTGGAGGGGGAGAGAGCTGGGGAGTACAGTGCAAAAAAATCTGTTGCGTTTTTTGGACCGGGAAGTGGGGGCCGGAGCTTTAGCTTCAGCTTGTAAAAATCAGAAAATTGAGGAGCACGAACTAAATTTACTAAAAAAATAAATTAGATTTTTTGGCGCGGAAAGTGGAGAGCTTGGAGTTAATTTATTTATTTTAAATTAATTTAGATCTACTACCGACCTCTAAACTTCACCGACCACTGCTATAACATCCCGTCAAAAGTGAGCATCGGCATGGTGCCCTGCTCGAACTCGATGTGTGTTACCGTGATCGAGCCGAGGATTCTGGCAGGTGGGAATTTTTATCCTTTTAAAAGCAATGAAAGCGTAAAAAATCGCGATTTTACCAGGTAATTTTGCACTTTTTAAAGGTATCAGCAAGTCAAAAAAGCCACTCAATCTCTCATCCATCTTCCCTAACTTTTTGCCAACACCCAACCTCCACATCAACACACGTGACAATCTCACCACAATCCTTCACCACCCGATACTGATAGATGTACTATCCGACTAAAGATTTTTCACCGCCCGGCCCGGGGTCCCGGTAGATTGAGAGGGCGATTCCCGGATAAATGATAGGGTTGCCAAGTCGTTAATCTCGCACATAAAACGGGGCCCCAGAGCTGTTGATGGGCCCGCTGGGCCTCACATTATCGGCCCCGGGGGCACCCGCGAATCAATCAATTGACAGGCTGCGATCTCACCCACCAAAAATACGTGCCCAGGGGTCAAGGAACGAAAAAAATGGGGGTAAACTATACTTTTAAGGCAAGGGGTGGGGATCACGCAATTCCATTCTCTAACCAAAAGGCACGGATCGGAAAATCGGTAGGCGGCGCTACTATGCGCGCTGAACTGCCCACGGACGGTGTAATTCGTACTCTCTAAGCGGAAAAGGTTCCCAATTTTGCTATAAATGACGATTTATTTGAAATTTTATAGAAACATCGAAAAACAAATTAGATTAAAATGTCTACAAAAAAATTGCGCATCTAGTCTTAGCGATCATGGCAGTTTTTTTAGCTGAAACTCGTTCGCTGAGCAAAAAGCCCTTTTCCCTTCAAATACGCCGTAAGACTCGTTTTTAGCACCAGTTATAGAATCCAACCCCGAAAATGCACTATTCCACTACGCACCTCCTGCCCCTTTTGCACGACCCCGATTTTTGAGAGCCATTTTTGCCTCCCACGCTGTTGCGCGAAATCTATTAAGGCTTCACGCCGTTGAAGGGCCCACTCCCCGTGTTCACAGACGAGACACGGATCAGAGGCCGTGGCGGGACGGGGAGGAAGAGCAAAAGCATCGTCTCAGGGGCCAAGCTCTTCTCGTCCTCCTCCCCCAAAACCCCGGGAGCTGTCGCCATGAAATATTGTGGATAGGGCGCGCGCGTGGTGGGAGGGATGGGGTTGAGGGGAGCAAGAGGTCGGCGGCTTTGTTGAGTCAGGGGGTTACAAATTATCATGTCTTCCGGGGCGCGGGGCCCGGGTCCTCGTCCCAAGGGACAGTCCCCCACAAGCCGGGACCCAAGCCGGGCCATCTTTCGAATTCCCTTTTTGTCCTCTACAGCCCCGGCTGGGTGGCCTTTCCCTTCTAAAGTCCGCACTGGTGCCCCGGGGTGGCATATTGTGAGTGCGGCAATAAATCAAATTCTGTTAAGGGGAATTTTCCGGAAGGGGAGGGCGAGGGCTTCTGGTCTTCTCCTCCGGGGAGGGTAAACGGCAACAACCCGGGGCTCCGGTTTCAAACGGCTAACATATGGGGGGAAGCGTCGGGGAAGTATTTTTGGGGCTTCGGGGGGCTTTACAGCAACTTTGCGCTAATTCGTCAAAAGCTGGAAATCTAGGAAAAAGTCTAGGAAAAAGGAAAATACAAACAAAATTCCGGAAGCTAAAAATAATTAAAAACCCTTTCTGTGAATTTCATAGGAGCGGAAAGATAAAAAGTAAACTCCCATATCCCAAATCAGAATCTCAATCTATCTAAAAGCTGCTCTAAAATGAGTTGGGAACCTAGCTAAAAGTCAGGAAAGATGAAAATAGAAATAAATGTTGCTAAACTTAAAAATGATTGGAAAAGACCATTTCTAAATTTTTCTACTAGTGAAAAATGCCGAAATATAAAAAAAGAAAACCCCATATCGCGGATAAGAAAAGCAAAATATACCTAAAAGTCTAGGAAAGGTGAAAATTAAAACCAAATGTTCCCAAAAATCAAAATAGTAACATTAGCGAGAGTCTAGAAAATACGAAAAGTAATAGAATGCTAATAGAACATCGAAATACAAATAAACTATCAAAATTAGAGTAATTTTTCATTTCTCAGGTCAACACGTCGGAAACAACATCATCCGCGGCTGTTTTGCTACCGTTTTCAAATTTGGAGCAACACCTAGGGCTCAATCTTCTCACCAAAGTGGTAAGTTAAGCTCAAAGTAAAACCCTAAATTATTATAATTATATTTTTAAAATTATTTAAATACTTTTAGACACATCTTGTGCTCAAATGCCGGCTAGCAAATTGCTGCCTCCACATTTATCCCCGCGGAGCAGCAATCGGACAATAGAACTATGTTGGTGTGTGGGCCAACTTTGCAACGATTATCCATCGGTACCGATTGGAGGAAGCGCGCGGTAAGTGTCTAGAACGTAGATTTAAATAAACATTTTTAATAAAATTTTCAACCTAATTATACCCCTTCTTTAGGGAAAGCATCTTCTCCACTCTACTAGCATATATTGCGCTGCTGTGGCTGCTGCGCTAAAAAACACTATGAACGATTCCAAAAACGGGTGTCATTTCGGGTACCGCAGCTTTCTTAATAGTCCTATGATCTTCTATGCAATTTCCCTTGACGATGCTATTGAACAACCCCCACATTGATCTCCGAATTTCGCATTTTCACGAATAAATTCTATGTTGCTCTTATTGCCTTGTCATTGCAATTCAGTTACAGTAAACTGCCATTAGTCGTAAAAGCTCTATATTTGCACATTTGTTAATGACCAGTTTCCCAAACAACAAAACTATGCAATTTTCCAAACAATGCAAAAATTCAAAAATACTAATGATGGACGGGGATGGAGTGGTCGAGATGGCTGCTCGGCGGGTCGTTCGTTTTGTCGTTCGGCGGTGGTTTTCGTTTTCGGGCGCTGGCTATGGAGTCGCGGAGAAAGTTGAGAATGACGCGGTATGCAGGGGATGATCGTTCGCTGGGCTTACACACCTCGTGATGTACCTGGAAGAAAGGCATTAGGGCCATATCGGAATAAACGGGACACAAAAAAGCCCCAGCGTTCCAGAGGAGTATCCGATTTTTACAATTTTGGCATCTATCGAAAAATGTTCGTTCTATTTTCGAAAATTCGGAATTTTTTTGCTCGATTTTGGACATTTTTCTTGTGAAAGTTACGCGTTTTTCCCAAAAAAAAAACCAGATTTAATCGGCTTAAGCTCTGACAAATACCTAGCTTTTGTAAAGTTTTTGAAAAAGCGGCCATCGAGCTGTCATAAAAGGTGTAAAAATTGAGAAACCGTGTTTTTAAACATCATTTCATAGCAAAAACATCAGATTACAGCCCGTTTCGCAAAACGCTTAGTAAACGGTGGTAAAATTCTAGAATTTCGAAACTCGAACAGAACATATCTCTTCGGCTTGACGAGAGCTTTCGATAGACGAGAGATAGAAATCGTAAAAATCGGACATTCCTCGGGACCGCTTGAGGGGTTTTTTTCTGCAACATCCTGCAGCAGGCAGGACGCGTGAATTTTCTAAAAACCAACCGCGTCAATATGGTAGAGTACACCTTGACCGAAAACAGCCGATTCAGCGGGGACAACCAATCCTAAACAGATTTTTTATTCTTGTCAATGCAATCAAACCTTTTGCGGTGCCAATCAACGCTGATTCTTTCGTTTCGACCATTGTGGTGATAACGGAGATGTCCTTGGCGACACCTTCGAAATCCTTGTTCAGCTTTTCGTTGACTTCATTGTTCACACGTAGGAAAGTGACATCCTCTGAAGGCGCCAGGAACAAAGAATAGTCGCTCCACGCGGCGATGGGGCTACCACGATGAGGAGTGGCCATGAAAAGGATGCCGACCTGAAAAAAATAGCAGTAAAATGCCTGTACATCATGACAAACCGTATTCTTTCTCAATTCTTCCGACTCGAGCAGCATCTTTTTCGCTAGTAGCCCGCCCATCGAGTGGCAAATGAAGATGACTGGCCGACAACCGACGCCAGCAGAAGACAACCGATTCACGAATCGTTCAGCTCTTGCCTAAAACACATTTTTATAGAAACAGGTATGTTTTATACCGGAAAACTCTCAGCCGAGCCCGACATGTTCAACAAGAAAGACGGATAATCGATTCCTAAGATGCGAATTGGCTCGTTGATGTCGAGAGGAAGCCAGTCCTAAAATGGAACGCATAATTTTCAGGTTTTAATGGAGAAGCGGAAACTCCAACTCAAATCCATGCCTTTGGCCAACATTCCGATATCAACGCGCTTTTGTTGTCTTTTTGTCGCCATGTATAAAATACACTTCCACATAAGCCATGGATTAGTACAATGTCAACCTAAAAATATGTATTTACAACCAGATTAAAGGTTACCTCAATCTTTCCCGGGCTCACGTGTAATTCGTATACATCAGAATGAAGCTTATAAGGCACAGTATCAAGAGCGTGCAAGCCGTTGCGGCAAATCTGAATAAAAACGGGTTGAACTCCAAAGCTTGGTGATACCTTATGTGCAAGCAGGCGCTTTTCAAGCGTATCTCCATGCGTGACTAGTGAAGAGAGAATCATTAACCATTCTAAAACCCTTTTTAGCGAATTACAGAGACGTTTTTACCTGAAGAAAAGATACGTTCTGCATAAACCACGTCCATCAAGGCGACGTTACCCAAAATCTTCAAGATGAGCATTGCCACTTCGGGCACGTTGTCCGCAAAAAGTGCGTAGGCGTTGTACAAAAAATCGACAATATTTACATTGAGGGTTGGGAGGGCGCCTTTCTGAAATGAAAAACGTAGGTTTAAAAACAGTTAAAGGTATACCTCGGTTTCCCGGAAAAGTTTGTACAATATTCGATAAAAGCGCTCAATTTGTGGAGGTCTCCATACCTGAGAAAGCGTTATTTATCGTTATCTATAGAGAATAAAGGTTTACCTGCCAATCCTCGCATGATAAATCATCCTCAGAACACGGAGAACGCGACAGCCAATCGACCTCATTGTCCCAGTCTCTGCCAAGGCTGACCTAATCACAAAAATAAGATAGAATGATGATATCCCTGACCTGTTTGAGAATCTTTTGAAATAAGTAGTCATTGGCCTCTTGTTTGCAGCGCTGCATGTTCACCCGTGAGCTGTGGATCAGTTCGGAGCCCAGACCGGCCAGAATTCCGAGCGAACGCGTAGATAGTTGTGATAAGTAGACGGGCTGTGCTCCTGAAAAGAATAATAGAACCTCAGATAGCTAGCTCAGCCCTTTTCCAACCTTTTATAACTTTTTAAAACTTACCAAAGTCAAACTTCGAGATAAATCGCAATGCATCATCCGTATTTTCATTCGCATTCAATTGGCGTATCGCCTCGTCGATGGACTTGATCGTTTGAACGTCATCGGTCTTTTTGAGCCCGAAATATGTTGAATACAGTGCTCTAAAAAGATTGATAATGGTCTTTAGAAAAATAAACAAACCCAATAGCGGCGGTGGGCGCTAGGTATTTAGCCATGGGTCAAGAAAGCACATCGTATGGGGGATGGCGGACAAGTTGCGGCAGCCGGCTGGTCCAAATAGATGCGAGCCCACGTGATTGAAGATTTCACAAGTGTCCTTTCCCTTGAGTTGCTCTTTCCCACGGGGGCTCCCCATGACAGTGTCACTTGGAGTGACGCGTAGCCGAGGGTGCAGCCCGACACTGGAAAGTACGAGTTTTGACTGTATGAATAAAAAATTGCGAAAAATTGCGATTAAAAATACAAAACTTGTTTAATAAAGCTTTAATAAGATTATATTTAATTTATAAGACCTCCAAAAGCGCTTTTCTTTCTATATTTTGTAGCAAAATGCGTTTAATTCTGCACGGAATTGGTAAAATTGCTGTTTTAGCAACTCAAACTTTCGAAGTTTTATAAAATTTGCTTATACATATTTTAATGTATAGTATTCAACCATCGCGAATCTAGATAGTATTTAGCCGGAAAGTAAGTAGACATTTTTCACTATTAGTGAAAAATTCTGAAAATTGCAGGTTTAAAAACGATTTAATCAAATGGCTTAATTAAATAGTGGCTTACTAGCTTTTTCTGGAATCTATAGAATTTTCAGAAGCGATGTGTAGTGTGTAGTTTGTGGCAAAACGGATTTAATTTTGGCTAGAATCGGATAGTTTCACGAAAAGTCATGATTTAGGCATTCTAAATCTGGCATTTTCGACTTTTTTTTATTAGTATACCGTGATTACAATTTAACTGAATTCCGAGGTGTGGTTGATAGATTTCATTTTTTCTTTGCGCTTCTTATTAGTTTAAAAATCGCGAATTTTAAGCTTAAATTGTAGTGTAAAAAGACTAGACTTAGCCTTGCATCATCACCAAAATTTTCAACATTTCCGCTACACAAAACTCCATCCCCGTCTGTCTACCCCCCTACTTTTTCCCCATCTGGATCCCCCCAAATCCATCCGAGGACAGCAACAAAAAGTGTGTTCCCCCCACGGCCTCGCACCGGCCGGGTTTTTCTGGCTCTTTTTGCCGGGCGTTGCAAAAAGTGCGTGGTTTGGGGCGTTCCATCTAGGGAACGCCGCCGAGGGAAGAGAGATTGAGACCTAGAATGTGCGAGTTTTTTGGGCTCCGGTACCTGGCATCCCTCCGAAGGGCGCTCGTCCGAGGGGAGCACTTTTTATGTAGGCACGACCCTCCCCTCACCCCTCTCACCCCCCACAGGGTGGCCCCCACCACCACCAGAAAAAACTCGCTTTCGCCCCCTAGCACTGAAACAGCCAGGCTGACGGCATCTTGGAAAAAAGTGGGGTGGCTGGGGTGGTTTTTTAGATATAGTTGAACGAGATAATTCGTTCTTTAGAAGGAAATCGTTAAAAAGTTTTCGCTGGAGGTGTTGGAGACGAAATTCCCCGAAAAAGCTAGTTCTGTTTGCCTATTTAACGCGGTATCGTAAGACGAACACCGGAAAAAATGCTTGGCTTAGCCTCGGCTTATGTTCGGCTTAAGTTGGCTTGGGCCTAACTTAGCCGTAGCCTTGGATTGGGATTGGCTTAGGCTTGGCTTGGCTTGCTTGGCTTAGGCTTGGCTTAGCTTGGGCTTGAAGCTTCCCGAAAAAGAAAACCGCCAATCCCGAAAATAGAGGATAGAGTATCTTTCCAAACCCTCAAATCAGAATATTTTCCAAGTTTTTAATCTCATCACGTCGAATAAAAGCTATTAAAGTAAGATTTCCATAGAAAAATAATAGAGCAGCATGTTAGAAGCTTTCACAGCTCGGATAAAACTGGATAAAGGGCATTCTAGCTCAAGTCCGGGCCAACTTATCCTTAAAAAGTGTACAAAGTTCATCTGAACTCTATAGACTCCAGGCCAGGTACAGATTGGAGTTTTGGGAGAAGTGTAGATGCACTGTTAGTGAAGGGGTGAATAGGGCAGATGGGGGGCAGATAAAGGGCATGCTTGGAGGGTGGATTTGATTGAAAAAATAAACTAACAAAGGTTTCAATCTAGCAGAAATCCGGAGGGTCTGTCTTGTTCCGGCAATGAACTCTATCTCCACTTTCGTCAAGTAGTAAACGTATGTTTAAGGGTTAAGCTCTATATAAATTTAACGGAAGCTGTTGATACCGTTTCTTATAGCTATTTTTTACGAATATATAGATTTATACAAATTAAGGCAAATTATTAAAGGATTTACGTACGATTTAGTTACGCAGTCTGATAAGTAAGGACGTAGCGTAACGAAGTCAGGAATGCTTATAAATGAGCATGATCCCCAGAAATTCATGCTCAATGTAGCTAGGTCGCTGGAAATCGAGAATTGCCTAGGTATTATGCAAATTATTCAGACACAGCGGCCCGGCGCCTAATAAAACGTCCAGTGGAATTGGATACCAAGAAAGACCGCAACGCGTGCGATAGACGCGTCGCGCCATTGCGAAAGCAAGCCTGCGCAGCTAAAATCATGCTGCTATTTCGCGCCCCAGGCAAAAACCCGTACAGTACGCCTTTTCCCGGGAGCCATCGGGACCGAACCCATGGGCGGTGGTGCAGAGCTAAAGTTCACGAATGATTAAATTATGCAGTTTTAATAGGTAAACGAGTAGAGTAACGTAGTCAAAAATGCTTATAAATGAACTTGACCCCAAAACGTCCTCCTCAATATAGTTAGATCGCTAGGAGCTGCAGCTCTAGCCGGTAGGAACGCTCAAAATGCGCGCACCAACCTCGCCCGAAGCGCCGATCCAAATGGCGAGCCAGGGGCGGGTTTCCTTGCACTTCTCGTAAAAGTGCAGCAGAGTGCAAAATGAGGCTAGGCTGGGGGTTCAGCCTTTTCGGCTAAAAGTGCATCTTTTTAGGCTCTCTGATCCCTCCTCGGGGCCTCCGGTTCCCTGGGAACGCGGGCCGCCGCAAAAGTGCATTCCCCGGGCGGACGTCTCTGCTAAAGTGCAACGAAAGGGCAGGAATAGGGCAAGCTTGCACCCTAGCCCTCTGGAAAGTGTCAAATAGTACCTGAAAATGGTTGTAAAACTCTTAAAACTTAATTTTAAATTATTATAATTAATTTCCAGACCCCTGGGCACATCACCACTCATCTGAAAGGTAATTTTATGCTCGAGTTGATTTTTCAAGTTTTTAAAGTGTATTTTTAGTTTTTAAACTATATTTTTAGGGTATTGGTGGATTGGTGGGTGGGTTAGGGGGCGTTTCTGAGGCGTTTTTCTATTCGCACGGCCTGGAACGGCTGAGGCCGAGGGGTGGGGGTTGGAGAGAGGAGCCCAACGGCCACCACCAGCGCGGAGCTGGCCGGCCATTTGTCGCTTCTGAATCCTAAAAGTTGCCCTGGATAGGGATTTTGGGTTTTGAAACTCTTAAAGATTTTATAGTACGATACTTTACGATCGTACGATTTTTCCCGACATTTTTGGGGGGAAATCAATCGCGCGTCTTGCGCTTGCTTCTACCCTAGTTCGTGATCTTTTTGTTGGGGTTTGAGGGGTTATAGACCTTGTAGTACGATACGCTACGATACCTTACGACGGTACGATTTTTCGGGGAGTTTCTGGGGGGGGGGGGGATCGAAGCTTAGGGATGTAGATTAATTAGACCTGTTTCGCGCTTGCATCTCTGAAAAGATAAAATTAGTTTTAAGGCTCGTCTAGCCCCTTTAATACTATACACTACGATACGCTACGATACACTACGATTGTACGATTTTTCGGGGATTTTCCGGTCAAAATCAATCGTTTCGCGGGGCGAATATTAAATAGGAGAGGCTTTCTCGGTTTCTTTTGAATTCTGGCCGATTCGCTGCTGTGGGCTTCCGATAGAATACAATTCGTTAGATACAGTATCTTCGCAGAGATCCTAAATTTATTTTTCTATGAATTTTACAATTTTTCAATGCAGTTAGGCTCGCGCGGCTAGTTTTGCTTACCGAAAACCCGCAGGAAATTTGAATCCCTGTCCTGCTTACCATCCCCCAATCACAATTTAGAAATTTTGGGTAGAATCCTTTTCATTAGCTTGTTTTTAATACTTAAAAATTATAAATATATAATTTTGCTTTTTTCCAGGTAATACTCCGGCCGACCGGCCTGATGCCGGCCGCGAGCCACCCCCCAGAGCCCGGCAATGACAGTGTATTTAGGTGTTAATGTATATAACCTCCAAGGTATGGGTTTTTATAGAAAAAATATAGCTTACAAAATTTAATCAATATTATAGAGCGTAATTATTTTTTTCAGGTAAAACTCATCACGGCTAGCAAAACCAAATCGGGACGAGTAGCGTGTAGCAGCTGTTCAGCATCATCCACATCAACTTCGATGTCGGCTCATCTGATGAGCCAACCGCATAGACGTGCGACCAAGTCGATGTAGAGATTTAATTTTCAATTTCACAATATCAAATTTCACATTAAAATTTTTATTCTGGGACCCTCAGCGAACGGGAGGGTAGGCAAGCCAAAGGGATCGATATGGCACGCAAGCCGCTTTTGCAACTGCTCGTTTTGAAAAAATCTTAAGAAAAATGTTGCAAAATTTGGTATATCGACCCTTTTGGCATGTTAATTTGAGCACGAGCAGGAGTTAAAGCTTGGAAACAGGCCAAACTCGCCGGGGGAATCCCCCCGGTCGACCTCGTGCTCAGCTGTAACCTTGGCCTGCTCTCGTTAGTAAGTGACCCCCGCGCCGTCCGACGGTAATTTTCAACCCTCCCCCGCCCAACATTCTACTTTTCTACTTATGTTCCCCAATTTTCCACTTCCAGAATGCTTTCATACCATGAAAAATTCCGCTGTTCTTTCATACATTCACAATTTAGGGACTATACTGTTAGCGGGGGTCTTCTTCGTGTTTTCCACTTGCTGGTAATCATGTTTTAGTAGTTTTTATCATAAAAGATTTTTAAAATTTTGAAAATACGGAAATTTTGAGCTTTTTTGGCGTTTTTCATGTATTTTGAAGATAAAGTCAAAAAGTTTGGGAAATTTTAAGATTTTTAGAGAGTAAAACTATGTAAAAATGCTTCAAAAAGGCATTATAATTCGCTAAAATCTCCCCCGCTAACAGTCTAGAACCCATAATTTCTGTTTAATATTATACAATTTTAAATTTTGTCTAGACGTGACTCGAATTTTCCTCTGAACAAACAAAAATAAACATTCGATCAAATCGAACTGTTCCAGCGTTTATTTATTGAATTTTCGGTTGGCAGGTTATACAATAAAGATGCACAAAGTGTTAAACGAAGTGTTTGGCGGAGCACGAGAGATAAGAATTCAGATAAATGGGCACAAACAGACAAACGCACGCGGAAATTGTGTTGCCAAGTACGTGGCGCGCCAAAAGACGGCCCAAAAGACGGCAAAAGTGTCACAGGCAACAAAAATGAGACCCTGGAAACGGCCTTGAAACACTCTATACATTCAGCGGCGCCCCTTTTTCGGCCACCTATTATACGACGAAAAGTCAACAATGTATCGGGCGCCCATCCTATGAATAAATGCAATCGATTCCGCTTCTCCTCCCCCCCCCCATTCCTTTTCACCAAAAATTGGTCGCCACGGCCCGATCGCCTGCTGCTTTTCCTCCGCTCCTCGAAAAAGGAATTTTAGTTTCAGACGCTGCCCACAAGATCGCGTAGATGCTAATCGAGACATGTCCTCCGGCGGGCGCTCCATTTTCTTACTTGACGAACTTCCTCCTAGGGATTTTCTTGTCGATCTTCTGCTCTTTAGAAGAATTTTTGAAAGTGAAGCACTTTGGAACCGACATAGCTGTATTTGATTAAGCCTAAATCTGAGCTTAAGCCCAAGCCAGCTGGTTTTTCTAACGTTATCAACTTTATGCTCAAGCTTTTTCCTTCTTTAATGTTTCAAGCCCGTAGACTTCAGCTTTGCTTTTAGCGCTATAAATGAATTCATGGCAAAGTCTAAGCCTAATAGGCCAAAAAAAAGCCTAAGCCTCTCACTCTCTCTCTCTCTCTCTCTCTCTCTCTCCACCGCTTATAAAAAGCCCCATTTGGTGCCCAAGCCCTGAAAAATGGCCCTAAACCTCAGCCAAAGCCTAAACCACGCCTAAGCCAAGCGCAAGCCAAGCATAAGCCCACGCCTAAGCCCAAGCCTAACCCCAAGCCCAAGCCTAAGCCCAAGCCCAAGCCCAAGCCCAAGCCCAAGCCCAAGCCTAAGCCAAGCCTAATCTATCTGTTTTTCTAACTCTACGAACGGTCTTTTTCCTTCTTTCTCGTTCTTTTCTTTCCCGATCTCCTTTCTTTGCTTAATTTGTATTTCAGGTGGCGCCAAACTCCAGAAGAGAGATTTATATGGCGATATTTATACCAATATTCTATGGTCTCAGCATATTATGCGCAGTACTATTTTACTACACAAAAACAAAGGTATTTGCCATCTTAAATTCTACAAAACTAAATTTTTAAGGTCGAAACCCCAGTAGACAACAATTTTAAACAATTCCAAACGACCTATTTGTCTGTATATTTGTTAGCTGTTGGTAAGTGGAAATTGGAGTATGCAAATTAATCATTTTAGCTGGTGATTGGCTGCAAGGCCCACATGTTTATGCTTTATACGATAGCTATGGGATGACCAAGCATCAAATTGAGGTAGAAATTTTATTTAAACGTAAAAATTCAAAACAAATTAAAATAAACTAGTATTTGTATTTTTAAGATTTTATTTATTGCTGGTTTTGGATCTTCTCTACTTTTTGGTACTATCGTCGGGTCATTTGCCGATAAATTGTGAGTTTTACACATAGAATTAATTTTTCTTTTTTTTTAAGCGGTCGTCGCAATAATTGCTTACTGTATGCCGTTTTATATGGTGGGGCCTGTATGACCAAACACTTTAATAATATTCATATATTAATGGTTGGGCGGTAGGACAATTTTTAGAGGAGGTAAATTACGATGTCATAGTTTCCTGGGAGGAATTGCTACCAGTATTCTATACTCGGCATTTGAGAGTTGGTTGGTTTACGAGCATAATAAGGTAATTATTTCCTCAATTTTGTATATTGCTTAAAGCGTGGCTATTCTGATGATCTTCTGGGTACGATATTCTCAAACGCCGCTTTGGGGAACTCGTTGGTCGCTATTCTTTCCGGAATTGCTGCTCAAATTGTGGCTGACATTTTTGGATACGTGTAAGTGCAATACCATATAGTATCGTACTCGGCCTTAAAAAACAGTGCTCCCTTCGACTTCTCGTTCCTCATCCTCTGCGCCATGTTCTTCCTCATCTACACCACCTGGGGAGAGAACTATGGAAATGAGACGGCTACCGTACAACACTCATTCCAAGAAGCGGCGAATACTATTAAGAGAGGTAGAAAAGCCTATATAAAGCCCTTAAGTACCAATTCTAGACGTAAAAGTCCTATGCCTCGGACTCGTTCAATCCCTCTTCGAAGGAGCTATGTATACCTTCGTCCTGGAGTGGACTCCAGCTCTCTCCCAAGCCTCTGAAGACACCTCAATTCCACATGGCTACATCTTTGCGGCATTTATGGTTGCTACAATGATGGGATCTTCTGTTTTCAAGATTATCTCGAAGAAGGAGAGACCGGAAGCTTTTATGAGGTATTTCCCCCAGCATTAAATTTTAGCAAAAATT
The DNA here is from genome assembly GCA_038088335.1 of Mesorhabditis sp. LJ9110. Lineage (NCBI taxonomy): Eukaryota > Metazoa > Nematoda > Chromadorea > Rhabditida > Rhabditidae > Mesorhabditis > Mesorhabditis sp. LJ9110. The sequence goes on along the minus strand of JBBGBA010000112.1, from coordinate 139,147 downwards.
CAGGTACGTCCTCGTGGTTGCAGCTGGTTGTTTGGCAGTCCCGATCATCCTCCCCACTTCTGCGATTGCCATTTTCATGGCCTTTATTATTTTTGAGGTATGTGGACGTATTTTAACGTTTAAAGTGAACCTAGGGCTGCGTCGGGATTTTCTGGCCGGCCATGGGGTATCTGCGCGGAGTCTACGTGCCTGAAGAAACTCGCTCGACAACGATCAATCTCTTCAGGATCCCTCTGAATTTGATTGTTGTATTTATTTTATTGCAGGTATGTAATGCGGTAGAGCTTAGGCTTGGGCTTAGGCTTAGGCTTAGGCATGGGCTTAGGTATGGGTTTAGGCTCAAGCGTAGGCTTTGGCTTAGACTTAGGCTTAGGTTTGGGTTGGCTAGGCATAGGCATAGGCTTAGGTTTAGGTTTAGGCTTAGACTCAGGCTTAGGCTAAGGTTTAGGCTAAGGTTTAGGCTTGGGATTTTTCGGCTTAGGCTTAGGCTATCTGTATTCTACTTTTGTTTGATTACAGTATCTATTAAATTTTTTAGAACTTCTCCATGCTGGCAATCTTCCATTTCTGCGTATTCTTCCTGCTGCTCGCTGCCTGTGCTCAACACGTCCTATACAAGTTGGTGTTGTAAGGTAAAATAGGGATCTATGTATGGTGGCGGGAGCACGGTTTAGTTTTCCAGCACCCTAGACATCCGACGCTATGATGCAAATTTAGACACAGCGTACTCGAAGAATCGAAACTACCGGTGAAAAATCAAGACGCTACCATGCTGTAACTCGGTCTTGTATTATCAGGGAAATGGGTACTGTAAATTATTATTCTGGTTTTTTTGTTTTGGATTTATATTTATTTATGATAAATATTTATCAAACTAATACAGATAAATAGAGCTACGCAGGGATGCAAACAACACAGACATGTCTGGACCGTCAGGAAGGGTGGGGGGAAAACCAGTAGAGAAGGGTCTCGTCGTCGAAGGTATTTTGGGATGATGGGGGGTAAAGCGCACAGATCATAAATAATGGAGATTATAGGGTACCGCGAAATTAAAGTACTAACAATTTAGGGAGCTACAAAACACACAACACTTCACAGAAATGCGCGGGAAAGGGTACTGGAAATTGATAGATATGGTTTGAAAATTGGGATATAGGGTAAGAGCGTGCTTTCAAAGCTTGTATCTTGGCTCTCCAATGTCCTAGAAAGCTGTAAAGTATACCAAAATGTGCGCGTTTTTTTGTAGATCTGTTTTATATACTTTACAAACCTCTAAGTCCTTAGAGAGCCTAGATATATAAGCTTGAACTCAGCACGGGTCTAAATTTGTAGGGTAACGCCATAGCAACGCTGGGATTTCAGACAAAAAAAAAACCAGCATCTTGAAATCAGGATCACAAGCAGAGATGGAATTCAATGTTTTTGAAAGATGCAAAAAAACGAAGAAAATCAAGAGTGACCTAAATAAATTAGCAGCACCGGCATCACTTGCGACGGGAACGCTTCGATTGCGGGGGCGGGTAGTCTTCCGGCTCGCGTTTGATTTGTTTTTCCGGGTTCGGAAGCGAGATTTTGACCCTCAGCGGGCTGATGTTTCCGGTTGTGACCTTAGATTAAATTTTTTAATTTGGTTGTTTTTTATTTGACAAACCACATGTGGGGCATAGTCGTGCTCATCGTAAAATGGAGCGCTCAACGTGTCGCCGAGCAGCATGCGCCAACGAATTGAATGTTTTTTCTAAAATTTTAATTTAATTTTAATATTCTATATTTTTAATTTATATCTAAGCTTTAATACTAAGATTTCCGCTTACCGTAGCCCTGTAATAGTGCACAAACATGAACACCTTCTCCTTGTAGGCGGGCAGGAACTTCTTCACCGACCCCAGATAATCCTGGTAAACCGCTTTGCACGCGATCATCACCGCCGATTTTGCCTGGAAACGTGAGGTTTCTTCATTTTAAGGTACGATCTGCATACCTCATTGTAGATCGAGCAATTCATGAAGACGGCATTCATATGGTTGATGAAATCGCGGACATTTTGGAGCTGGTCAAGGGCCATCGGGTCTAGCATGGCGGCGATCATCGAGAAATCGACCGGCTTTTCGACGAGCTGAATTTTTAATAATAAATATTATTTTATAGACCTTTCTTATAGTTCCATTTAATTTTACAAATTTTGCAAACGATTTTTTTATCTTCCCTTACCTTAATATAGTCCAATTCGGTACCCAAGTCCACAGGCTCAATGAAAATACTAGCATAATCCGGCCGCTTGTAGCAGCCGAGCAGCACTTTTATGCAGTTCTAAAATTACAAAATTATGCTAATTTTCTTTGTTTTTCCCTACCAATCGCTCATCCTCAGTGAAATCGTCATCCTGAAAAGTGGTTGTAGGCTCAGCAGGTTGACACCAAGAACAGATCCAGTCATCCCTTAAAAGGTATAAAAGTTTAAGGCAATTTGCATACGGTAAATCGGCCATCGAGCATCGAATAGTCGGAATGTGACATTCAGCGTGATAGATTCGAGGGCATTTGTCGCAACATCCCTAAAATTTATAGATAAAGTTAATGAAATTTTTATACCGGATCCGCATTTGTGTCCTTCTTGTTCTGGCAGCAGAAGCACATGTTGTGATGGCCATCTTCATCTACCGTCCATTCGGTTACGACTTCCGGAAGTGGAGCAACAGCATCTTTTCTCTTCTTGAGCGGCGGTCTTTTGGCTCTAAAGCGCAATTGGAAATACCGTAAAATAAAGCTTACCCCGGTGAATGTTGTTGGGTTGGCTTGTGTTTTCGCTTTGGTGGAGTGGCTCGGGCGATGACTCTGGGGCTAAAAATTTTGGATAGTATTTAAAAAGATCTCAGGTTAAAGAAACATTCAACTCCCAGTTTTTAATGAAAATGCAAAAAGCAATTGCCACGGCCGTGCGTCGAACCCTGGCCTTGTGCCCGGCAAGCGAACACAAAATCAATGTGTCGACGGACCGTTGCGTTCGCGACAGGACAAGCCCACTTCCCCCAGGCGTCTTCTCCACGCATTAGGAAACAGACCCTGCCTGCTATAGCGTGGATCGATTTTATAAAATGGGAGGTGAATGTTGCTTTAACTTAAATCATTAAATTCAATCACACTTACTCGGTCATGTCAACATATAATTTCCCAGGTGGTTGTCCAACCATCGAAGGTCTTTCGACGGCAGTTTTGTAAAGTGACTGTGAAACCGCAGGAGCAGTGGCATTCATTCTAGCGATTGATGGAGGCTGAAATATAATTATTAATGCGGTATCCAAGGCCATATTTTACCTCTCGATGCGCTTGATAACCACCCTCAGCCTGCTGTACTTCTTCGCCATTCCCTTCTTCCCCATCACTATCCAAATTCACCGTCTCCACATTGGGATTCATCTGCTGGTGCTGATTCATCAGAATGGCCTCAAACGATCCCGGGTTGAAACCGAGCGGCTCTTCGTAGATTGGAGTAGCGGATGTCGAAGCTGCGGCGGCGAGGGCACTCTCAAGCTGGAATAATATTTTGATCATGCTGTACCCAAATTTACAGCGAACACGTACAAGAATGGATGATTAATCAAAAATTGGCAAAACCAATGTGGTTTCCCGGTTATAATTAATATAAAAAAACTTCCAATCGAAAGCGGTACTGGGCTGTTAGCGGGGGAACGAGTTTCTGTTTTTCCGCTACCTATTAATAACAAAAATATTTTTATATTGTTTTTCATAGTTTTTTCTTGCATGAAAGATATAAGAGATGTTTTAAACATTTTGAAAATGCGAAAATGTGTACCTTTATTGCTCATTTTTCATTTCACACAAAAATCGTTAGATTTATGGGTTTTTTATATCGAAGAGCCATGTAAAATTTTATATAAATGGCTCATTTTTTGCTATGGGACCATAGGGAAAACTGGGAAACATTGCCCCCCCCGCTAACGGTCCAGTACCTCAAAATCCGACTAACAAAGTCTACCCAAACAAAAATATAAGTACCGTTAGTCTGACTCGGGCCTCTTCTTCTTGTCTTTTGTGAACGTTGATCTGCTGTACGAGATTTTCCAAGCGACGCTGTGATTTTTCGTTGACTTCAGCATTCGCGGCATCCACTTTCGCCAGTGCCGCCCGGATTTGGCTTTGGTTATAGGAGTTTGGGCGTGGAGGAACGGGGCGGGAGTGGCCGTTTTGGTTAAAGGATTCTGAGGTGGATGGGGTTTCTGTAGAATCGGTTGATCGGCTTTTGGAGGGGATGAATTGGACGACTTCAATGTCATCATCATCCGATACCACAACAGTTTCGATCGGTTTCACTCCATTTTCTACTGGGGCTGGTGGGGTAGATTCTGAAGTTCCGTTCACCACCGGCGGAGCAGTAGCTTGCTCAGGTGGTTCATTTGAGCCGGAAGAGTCCAGATCGATCACTTGTTGTTCAGCTGCAGGTGGTGGTTGTTGTTCTGGTACCTCCACCGATTCTGGGTTAGTATTTGCTGATTGTTGGCCTTCATCAGCTGCATGGACTTGGGGTTGGACCTCCATGGTTTGCTCCGCTGGTTCGGTTTCTTGTTCTTCTGATGGGACGATTTGACGTCGGATTCCGACTCCATTCTTCCAAACGACAGGACCTAGACTTTGCGTTAATTTAACCTATATTTTTTTAAGTTACCATCCGGGAATCGTGCTCCACATTTACACACTTTGTCCTTCAGGGGCTCCACTGAAAAATGAGAAAATGTACTGGATTGGAGGTAGAGGTTACCTCGACGCTTCCGGGGGCTATTCTCCCATTTTAGCGGCTTTGTCTTGTCGATACCCTCATCACCAGCAAGGTGCGGGCTTGGATACCAGCGCATGAAAGCGTGGAACAGAGCCCCGACCATTGCTTGATCAAGGTCTCGGTAGGGGCGGTTGAGCTGGAGATTTCCAGTATCACGGAGTCGAAGATGAGTCCAATCCAGTTGATCCCAGAGCTATAAAATGTGGTACAAGTTGTAACCATTAATTTAGGGATGTTTTAACATTATATTCAATATTAATAATATATGAAAATTATTACATTATATAAAAATACCTCGCGGAAAGTTATTTTTGCTATTTTACTTACCTTCAACCGGTTCACTTGCGGAGGCGTCGGAACAAAAACAATCGGCTTCTTCTCCAAATCAACGCTCCGCTTCCCCGCACGATACCCGAAATTCGTGATGTCAATCTGAAGCTCTATATCCTCTTAAATCTCCCCTAGCTTACCGCATCCAACAGAAAATCCAAATTATGCATCTGGAACTCCACATCAATGTCGTTTACTTCATTCATAGACCGGAGACCCTGAATTTTGGGATATACACAAATTTTCAGCTTTAACTTACATCCTTCAACATAGTCTCAGAATTCTCCAGATTATCATAGAGGGCTTGCATCCGATCTAGAGTTGCCTGCGCCTCAGACAGATTGATTTTCCCGTTTCCGGTCTCCAGGTAGGTGATGAATTCTTCTAACTAAAAGACCATTCAAAATACTTTGCAAAAAAAATTAATATGCCTTTTGGGCCATCATTGCTTTTTCCGAAAGCTGATTCAAAACTAGGGTCGACGGTTCGAGCAGTTTTTGGATATCCATTTCGGCCGCCATCATTAATGTATCAAATTTTTGGCTGATCTAAAAGGCAAAAATTAAACATCGTACTTTGAAAACCAACCTCGCTTAAAACATAGATTTTTACAGCTGATGCTTTGTTGAAAAATGACTTTTTCTTGGCGTTTAGGGTCTCGCGAGCTGTTTTCAAACCGGTTGCACTAAAATTGATTTTGTTATTTTAAATGTATCGGCAAGGCAGAATTTAACGTATTTTAAAATATGTAAAAAATTAATTACCTCCCGCCAAACTCTCTTTGCCAACGATGTACAATCTTCTTCGACGACTGCACCAACCCAACTTGATCCGGCTAAAAAGAACAATTTATTTTTTTAATTTTGTAGTTTTCATACCGTAAGTGAAACATTCTGCTGCTGTGCCGGTGGCATGACACGACGATGGGGTTGCGCCTGAAGCATTGCCGGATGTTGACGACGTTGCTGTTGCTGTTGTTGGGTCCCAGAAGTCGAAGGTTGCATCCCGGACATGCGTTGGGCAAGCTGGGCCTTCAGGGCAGCGCTTGAGGCCATGGCGCCTCGGACGGCCGGGTGAAGCTGGGCCATTTGATGAGCGTTCGATTGGCTGGTCATCATTTGTTGGTTGGAGCGTCGTGGTTGTTGGCCGGATGTGCCGGGTTGGTTGAACTGCTCGTTGAACATGGCTCGGGCACGCATTGCATCGAGGTTCTGAAAAATTCCGGTAGGAAAGGTATCATCTGGGATTTTCAAGCTGTAATTTTTTGCGACAAGGTAAGTATGGTTTTTTGCGTAGTCATGCAAACGGAAATAATTAGTATTCAAATTTGGTTTTTTGACGGTAACGCGGGTGTTTGTGAGAAAGGTAGTGTCCCTTAATAACAAAAATGTGATTATTAAGGATCTAAATTTGGGATTTTTAAGGTATGGTATGCCACCATGTGTCGATGGTAATATCACGTAGCGACATGTAAATTGAAATCTGGGGCTTTTAAACCTAGAATTTTTATAGCAGATGTTTTGTCACAAGGTGTCAAGGTAGCATAGCGTAGTCATAAAACTATTGCCACATTAAAGTGAGTAATAAGCTATTTATTTTTAATTTTTAAACTTTTATCCTAACCAGTGAACAAACCTGCATCTGCGGCGTCATCCCCCTTCGACTCCCATTCGAGCTCTGCGCAGCAGCCGCTTGCTGTAATCGTTGCACTTGTTGCTGCGCGTTCGCCGGAAGTAATCCCTAGGGAATTGGCCTTTCAGAAAAATAATAATTTTCCAATACCTGCTGCTGGGCCATGCGCATCAACTCGGTGAGCTGCTGTGCTTGGGGCATGTTTTGGGCTTGGTTTCCCTATAATAACAAGATTATTGAATAAGTTTGATAATTTTTAGATATTTAATAATTTTTATATAATTCTACCTGCTGCTGCTGTTGTTGCATTTGTTGTAAAATGTTCATCACCGCCGCTGTTTGCTGTTGTTGGGCGGTGGGGATTTGTTGGCTGCGGCTGTTTTGTGGGAAGCCATTTTGATTTGGAAACATCTGAAAGGTATGTAGATTTTATCGGATTATGCATTAATAGGAATAGTTATTGATCGTATCAGATGTTTTATTAAATAAATCAAAGAAATCGGTTGGCTTTGCGCTACAAAGTACAAAAGTTTGCTAGAATGAAATAAAATCCCGCCGAATTTAAGAGTGACGAAAAAGGACAGAGTTGCATTCTGAAATGTTTACTAATCAGTAAAAAAAGTTATAAAATATTTACGTTTTTTGAGGTTTTTTTCAGGTTGAATTTTAAGATCGTCTTAGATTTAATAAAAAATCAACGAAACTTGCCCCAATTTAAAAGCAACAAAATTTACGCATTGGACTTGTAAAAAGTATGCTAAGCGATAGAAAAAGTCATATAATTGTTAGATTCAACAAACTAGGCAATTTTGGCATTTAAATCTCCATCCGAAAAATCCGGCCCACCTTTCCGGAGCCTCCTGAACCCGCTTTGTCAAAGCATTAATAACGTTCCGCCTCCGACTTCCGGTGGGGCAGATGTAGAGCTGTAAATCGTTAGTAGATCAATGCTTATTGCCCAGGTGAGTTAGAAGGGGGTGATGAGGAGGAGAAGGAGGAAATAAGGGCGTTCGGTGCTTGGTTGGGTCAGTCGGCGAGAGGACGGCTAGGAGATGAGGAAAAGGGCCAGGCATAGAGAGAGAACGGGGCGCCCCTCTCTGCCTCTCTGCCTCTCTCTCTCTCGCTCTCTATGTGCGGGAAAATACGCGCCGCTCCGCACAGGCCCGTGCGTTTCGAGGAGCTGCCCGTAGGGCATTAGCATGGACGGGGGGCGCCCGAAACCGGTCTCACGTGATAAACACGCCCCTTTTCGGGATTGGGAACCGATCGATTTTCGGACACGACGGTCGCCCCCTAGCTGCAGACACACAAACAAACGCTGCAAAAGGGCCGCCGCCAGCAGGGGGAGCCAAATGAGGGCGGCAGCAGAGATTCAAAAAAATGTTGCGTAGGGTGACGGGGTGAAGGAGGTTATTTTGGGATGTCGGGCGTCTGGTTTTTTGATAAAATAATTTTAGAATTTCACTAGAATATTGGGGTAGTGTAATCATACGATCTCTGAGTTCTTAAGAAATTAGAATGACGTCACCGCGTAATTGGGCCTCCTAGGTAATTGCCAATTTTTGCCATTTGGGCATTCGGGTGTCGGATTTTCGATAAAAACAATATTGTATATTCCAGAACATTGTAAAATAAACATATGCTGTAATATTTAAAGCCTATTTTTGCGAGAGATTAAAATGATTTCACCCTTTATTTTCGTCTGCAAAGTAATTAGTATTTTTCGCCATTTGGGAGTTCAGGTTTTCGTTAAAAAATAATTTGGTAGTTTGCCTCAGAACACCCAGCTAGCTAACATTGTAAGAAACCTCAGGTTAGCTAACGATAAGCAAACCTCTGTTTTGAGAGAAATTAAAATGACGTCACTTCTTATTCTAGCCTCCTAAACAAATGGTATTTTTCTAGGATTTTTGAGCTTCCTGACTATTCGCCAATTCTCTAATATAATCGTAAAAATAGTGCCTTAAAATCTATGAACTCATTAATAGATCTAAAACTTCTTAAAAGCTAAAAATCAAAAATTCAATTAAAATACATAAATCACCTCAAAAAAACCATCGAATACCACGGATCAAAATCTGCGTTCGAATAATTTAATGCTATTAAAGGTTTTCCTTTCAAAAAATTTTTTGGAATTTATGTAGCTGTTGAAATCACGAGCGAAACATGTCGCTGTCTTTCTGGAAGATTTCCGGAGCAATGGAGCACTAACAGTCGTTTACCATTCAAAAACAACAACAAAAATTGAATCTATTGCATTAAATTCGTCTATCTAGTCTAACTCCCAAAAAACCAACGAAATAGCGGCGCAAACCATAATACAGGGTGCATCATTCACATCGCCGAGGTCGTCAATCGATCCGAACCGCCAGTCGATGAACAAAAACAAGAGGCCAAATAAAAACAAAAACGGGCGCGATTGATGGGAGCGGATGGATGCATATATTGGAAGAAGACGAGGGGAGAAGGCCAACATGCCGGGGCCAATGTAGGGCCTCAAATGAGGGCCCATCCATAGAAGTGGCCTAAATTGTTAGTCGGCTTCGGAAAGTCGCGAATCAGGTTGAGGACTAGAGTTTGGAAATATGGAGCTTTGGAAATGGAATGGAATATCAAGCGATCGTTGGAAATAGCTGCAAAATGAAGCGAACGGGAAAATAGCGAATTAAGAAAAATCTACCCTGCGTGAAAATCTGCCGATTCAACTGCCGATTAAATGGCGCTACTACTTTTGCGTCTATTTCTTAGAAAATACTCCATAATTTTCTGGTTGGCATTTTTCAAATTTTCCTGTTTTCGAGTCTCTACCGCGGAATCTTCCCGGAAATTGACTGTAGACTACGGATTACTTTAGCCCCGCAATCCAACCATCCGAAAATGTTTGATATTTTCGCTATTTTTTATATATTTTGAATAAGTCATTCGATAGTTCTAGCAAACACAAAAATAACCTTTTCAAAATCGGGTCGAAGAGTTGCTTTTTGTGATCTTCGCTTTTTTTTCGATCGTTTTAATTTTCGATTGATATGGCTTTAAAAAATATGCTAAAGCTTTTAATGGAAACTCAGAATAGTGTAATACAAAATAGTCACAAAGATACTTTAAAGCAGACTCTCTTATCGACTGTATCTACAAGCGTTTCGACCGTTCTTGACGCAAAACATGATTTTTAAGGTTTTCTGTCTCGTCGAATACGTTGTCATTAGAATACGCTGTAGTCCACTTTGCAGTGGTTCGCACGACATCTCCAAAGTCCCCACAATTTTGGGTAATTTCGGGAATAGCCATTCCCAAGAGTTGCCGTGACTCATCCACCCCCATATCCACTATTTCCTGGGATACGGTCCAATTTGCCCAATCTTCCCCCCTTCAATACAACGTCGTTTGCCCAAGTATGATAAGGACTTCAGTTATATAAATGGATTTTTGTGGGGGGAACGGGGACATCGAATTTGTTACACTTCCACTCCGACCCCCGCTGATCCCATCACTTTTTCGGCGGAATGGCGCGCATTTTTGTCTGTGTTATTTTGGCGGTTCTTCTATGTGAGACAGTAGCCTTGCCGATAAAAAGCGGAAACGAGGAAATTAGCAGGTACTTTAAATAAGAACAAAAATAATATGATACGATTTTCAGACGTGAAAAACGGCAAATGTGGGGCCAGAATAATGAGTAAGTTTCGTTGTTTTGACTTACTAATTATTATCGATATTTTTACTAAAAACTCTTTATACTAATTATATATTGAAAATTATAGATTTTCTTAAAATCTGAAGGTATTATGCCAAAACTATAATTATTAAAAAACTTTTAGATATATTTTAAAAGTAAAATTTTTTGACGCGGTTTTGCGTTAGATTTTATTGTTCGTTGTTAAATTTAAATTACGTTTCGAATATCTGACTTAAATAATCAATTGAAACTACTAGAAATATTAAATGATGTAGGCATATAATTACTGTGTCATTAAAGCACCGCACGCTCTTCGGCTTAAACGGTAAATCGGCATCCTGGCCACCTGCCACCCGGGATTATATAGTGCACCGTATTTACGATATCTCCCGAAAAGCCAGCAATTAAAAAACTCTAAAATGAAAAAGAACTATAAAAATACAGGAGTTTAATTTATAGATATCAAAAAATCATTATTTTAGATGGGGTCGAAACTGGGACTACAAATTCGGGCTGAACAAGGATATGCAGCGAGCGTTCCAGGCGGGACCTATGTGAGTTTTAAGATATGGTTTTTGAGGGTTAAATATGAAGAATTTGCATAATCTACCCAGACGTAAATTTTGTTTATTCTAACTTTCCAGGGGTGCCTATTTCCGGAACGGTATAGGCATCGACGGTGAGGTGAAGCTGAACATGAGGGGGATCAACCAGCAAATGTTTTCGTTTGGTTAAAACGATGAAATGGACAGACGTACAATACTGCAAAAATTTACTTTTGGATCAGAATTAGCAGCTCTTTGAGATTTTTGACAGCTTATCAAAACCCTAATTTGCGCAAATATGCTTTTTAACTTTAAAAATCAGGTTTTAGATTTTTTCGCGTGATTCAAAGATTTAAAAGGAACCCATATGTCCTAATCACTGCTATTCCAATGTTTTTGTGATCTCATTTGAATAAAGATATTCAATCCTTGCTAAAATTGTGCGTGGCAACACTTATTACACTGAGTCGGCCGAGCCAGCTGTCGCAAACGCCTTAGGCACCATTCTATTTGTTTCTAAGTGTCGTTTTCCTCGCTTTCCGCACAGGTCATAACCCTGATGCTTGCATTAGCATAGCTATAAACCTTCGTTTCCTTTGTTTTTTTAAAACACATACTTTTAGAAATTAATCAGGTAACTTGATTTCTCTTTCTCACTCTCTCTCTCTCTTTCTCTCCCTCTCTCGTTCTCTCGCTCTCTCTCACTCTCTTTCGCACTCTCCGCTCTCTCGCTCTCTCTCTCTCTCTCCTCTCTCTCGTTCTCCCTCTATCTCTCTCTCTATCTCTCTCCTCTCTCGCTCTCTCTCTATCTCTCTCTATCTCTCGCTCTCTCTCGCTATCTCTCGCTCTCTCTCTCGCTCTCTCTCTCGTTCTCTCGCTCTCTCTCCCTCGTTTTCTCTCGCCTCCCTCTCTCTCTTGCGCTCTTCAATCTTTCCCCAGCTATGCTTTTTACTAACCAAACCTGGTCAACTCAGCCAATATGCTGGTTCCTGGAATCCTGCTCTCCATGACTTTATTTTCACCTTTCGCCAGAGCTTCCAATGAAACAGGTATGAATGATACGCCAGACCTGGAGGTACTCATGCAAAGGTTATCATAATTACTCCATACCTTTACAGCAGAGATTGTTGATGCTGCTGTAGAAGCCTTAACGGCGGCAGATAGCTTTCCGGACGGTTTCCTGGGCACGCTAAATTCACTAGGGGCCCGGCTGGCTTCTTTGATGAAATCTACCATTCCAATTGGTGCGATGATTGTTGGCAGGCCAAGGGTAAGGAAGCATCATTTTGGTGAGTTAACCATAAAAATCATTTTCCAGCTAAAAAGCACAGAATACGATGCGTTACTTGAACTTCGAAATCGTACCGTGGAAACCTGGAGAAAAATCCATGATGTCATCCGGTTTTTCACCGGCACGGCTGGGGAAAGGCCGGTGATGGCACATTATTTCAACGTAGGACAGATACCTCAGACTTGAACCCAGGATTTTAGAAAGTGACCAAACCACTGGCAGTCATGGCGAAATTAACCGACGACTACATTAACCCAGATATCAATAAAACTGACAAATTCAAACCCCCCCCCATTCTTCATTCGATTTTTTTCGATTTTTCCGCTTTTTGTCGTAATTTTGAGTCCGTCATTCGATAGAGCATCAAAAAATATACTAAGGGTTTTAATTACATCCTAAAATCCTAAAATAATGTAATATAAAAGGTTATAGCAAAAAACTATTGGGAATTTCCGTCTGGGGGTAAAGTAACATCTTGTCTACATTATTTAATTTTGCGGGTAATAAAACCTGGATTTCAGATCGCCTGAATGGATGTTGGATGTACGGATTTATTTTATTTACTAACCAAACCATAAAAACACCTTACAAATCAAACCAAACTTTTTAGTATTTGCGTGTTCGATTTGTGAAAAAGTGTAAAATTGCCCTCACACAAATCGAGGTGCAGGAATTAGCCGATCGTCGAGCCGATTGGATGGGGATATGTCGTCGATTTCATGTGAAAAAGGAATCGTTCCGAGATATTAGGAACTACCTACCAGGTATCATTAAAGACACAGATAGCATAAACTCATCACAGATTTCATCATTATCTATGAACACCTCACAAAAAAAGAGGTTCTAAAAGAAGATTTCGACGTGTTCCATCGCTTTTTCGCCAGCTACAAAGAGGCTATTGAGGCATTTTTTGAGGAACTGAAAGCTCGGGCATCAGTTCGGAAACTGGAAATTGATGAAGAAAAGTAAGTGTTATTTGTTAAAAATGCAAGAAAAACAATGCATTATTTTCAGCTGTCTACTACGTGGATTTATTAGTGCCACATTCTTTAACGTTGACTCTTCTATGATATTTGCTTCGGGGATTATGGATCAATTAATCGATTTGGTAATTTTAATTTTTGCTTTGATAGCTCTCGTTGCAGACTTTTATTTCGGGCATTTGCGCGAATGCGATTTTTGACGATGATTCGGAAGCCATCGAAAAATATACAAGGCGAATCGTGGATCGCGCTTCGCTAATTTCTTCGAGCACAGCAAGTTGGATTAATGACTCGTTGGTCAGTGGTCAATTTGACTATATTTTAATAAACTGTCGTTTGCGCTAAATATTGCATCTTAGACAGCAGCTTGGCCATCAGCGCATCATCAGATTCTGACGGAAAGACTGTCAGGGCTAAACCTAGCTGACCTCGAAACCGATGCCTTGAATCGAGTGGCCGCGAACGTAACGGGTGACCTCAGAAACCTAGGACTACTAAAGTCAGCAGTTTCATACGATTTCAACACAACAGTTTTTATTAAAGAAACATTCACCTCCCAATTTCATAAAATCGGCCCCCGCTATCGCAGGGGCCTGTTTCCTAAAGCGCGGATAAGCCCTCCCTGGGGGAAGAGGGCCTGTCCTTTTCCGAACCCATCGGCCTGTTGGCGCATTGGTTTTTTGTGTTAGCTTACCGCGCGCAAGGCCCGGGTTCAAACCCCGGCAGCGGCAAGGATTTTTGTTGCCAGCGATGTATCGATTAATCTAAGATTTTTAGTCATGACTACTCCATACTTATCGTTAGAGCTGCTGAAGACGGCCACGAACACTATTTTGAGGGCATCAGCAATTATTGTTCTCAAAAGAAGGGAGTACTCGGCTTTGACACAGTCATAGGTCGTATACCTCTCCGCGGCATACACGATAGAGTGTTCAACCGTACGTTTCGACATCTATTCCATGTCCCAAAAACGATCCCCTCCGCATTTGACGGCCTTACAGCCAATCGGTCCCAAAATTGGACCAGGGGTGTATTAGACCCTAAATCAAGATAATCCTAACGTATAGCACCATAACTACAGTAGCTCTGGAGTTATAGCAAAATAAAACTTAATCCAGGGTTGAAGCTGCTTCGACTTTCAACCCTGGCCCCGTCTTACCCCCATAGTGCGTCACTTTGCATAAACACCTGAATTCCTGTGCAGAAAAATGAAAAGCGCGTCCTCTCCGCCGTTATATAGGCTTCCCCCACTTCCGGTGCATGCTAATTGATTCCTAACAAAGAGGCCGAGCGAGATTTTCACAAAAACTTAATTTTAATATCGAAAACAGTTGATTTTTAAAAAACTCATATGCGAGCAGTCGTATCATGACCATTACGCACCTAATGACGTATCATACGTACTTTTAACTTCCTCTCCTATTGAGATACGACCGGAACATACGGACGGAAGTTGCATGCAAATGCACACACACACACAAACACTATTTTTTTATATATAGTAGGATTACGTTTTTCGGAGGATTCCGGTTGGAATAAACACTAAAAAATAGGCAAAATGTCGTTGTAACTCGAGAATTACTTCAGCTATGACTTTGGATTGTTGTTATTTACGGTTTGGTACACCTCTCGTCAAATTTTCGGACGGAATGGGTGTAATGCGACAAAAGGCCAGGGAGCCGTTTTTCAAGAAACCCTATATACTGATACTTACAGGTCGAGCCGTAGGAAAATGGTTTAGCTTCGAAAACTACAGTGAAAAGTGGAATTCGAACATTGAGCCTGAAATGGAGTAAGTTCATTGTCCGCAGCTGCAAAAATTACAAATTTCAGTAAGCTATGGGACGCGGAAAATGTGGCACAGATTGCTGATGCCTTGAAGAGGAAGATTGGTACAGAATTCGTCACGGAGCAAGACTTTCATTGCTGGGCTATCGTTCGTAAATCGGGGCCAATATTTCGCGAATCATGCCCCACAACTTATGACGGGACATCTTCATATGGCTATGACTTTTTGAGGGCCATCACGAGATTCAGCTATAAGAAAGAAGGCGGTCATTTACGAAGTTCTCAGCAGATTAGATTTTATTTCTTTTTTTAATTATAAATTTTAATAAACTGGCAAAATTGAACTTTTCTTTTTTTTAATAAGTGTTACTTCTCAGTATCTAGTAGTGTTTTATTTCTGCAAAATCGTCCTGAACGTAAATTTTTCTTTCCATAATCGTGAATCATTTTTTCAAATTATTTACTTACATTTTTCTGATGTATTTTAAAGCCAAATTTCGAAAAATCAGCTGACACTGACACATATGGTCGTTTTATTTTAATAAAGCTCTTTTAAATGGCGTAGAATTCCTTATATTTTCGTTACATTTTATTATACATTTACACACAGAATTCAATAAATTAAACGTAACTCGATGCTCAATATTGATTTACAAACGTGTCTATTTGAATAACGGCTTCTTTGAAATATTTTTGGGGGAAATGGCCAAGGCGCGCACCGTACAGTCAAAGGAAAATTACTAAGCTTCCTCTTGGTGGTTTCCGATTAATTTTGTAATAAAAGTTCGTGGATACTTTTTTAAGTACAAAAATTCATTGGCACAAAGCGTCGATCAGGAACTAGATCGAACGTGGAAATTAATTACACCCGAGAAGATGCTATTGTCTTAACGTGGCCCCAATCATAGAAAGGGGCCATCAGCTGCCGTCAGCACCTTCCCTTCCCGCTCTTTGTTTCTCTGCTTCATTTGCCTCACTTACTACTCAGATTGTCAACATCCGTAAACTCATAAAAGAATTGGTTATCAATAAGTAAAAAATCGAGGAATTGCCCGCTTAATTTCTTTTTTAAGTAAAGTGTCGCGATATAGGTAAAGCTTTATTAAACTCAGCTCCATTTTCTCTGTGATGTTCTGCCGGGACTGTAGTGATAGAAGCGACCAATGGATCAGCTCCGTTTAGCAACTATGATACTGCTGTCAATCTTGCTAGCCATCACTCTATTTCCTCGATATTCAAGGGCCGGCAATGAAACAGGTATGAATACTTTAAACTCGAAATTTTTTGGTTTAAAAGCGGCCAAAACTAATATATACCTTTACAGAAAAGTTTGTTGATGCCGCTGTTAAAGCCTTAAGCGAGGCAGATGGCTTTTACGACGATTACTTGGGCACAAATTCGGTAGGCCTCCAGCTTGCTTCGTTAATGAAAGCTGTTATTCCTATTGGTGCAATGGCTATCGGAAAGTCAAAGGTGCGAAATATCATTTACGAGTTAAATTATAATATCAAACCGTAGCTTACACCGTATAAATAAAAATTCGCATTTAGCTGCCAAGCGAGAACTATGATGCACTAATGGATCTTAAAAATCGAACAGGGGCAATATGGGAAGATCTCGAACTAATGATTAACGTTTCCACAGCCGCAATTGAAGGGAAACTGTGGGAAGATTATGTGGATGTAAGACTGATCAGTCAAAAAAAAGAAATATTGAAATTCGATTTCAGAAAGTGACAATTCCACTTAAAATTATGAAAAATCTCACGGACGACTACATCAACCCGGAGTTCAATAGAACTGACGAATTCCTCACCGAATTTAAGACCGCGTGCAAGTTTGGAGAAAAGTAAGTTGTTTTTGTGTTGTGCTATGCTTAACTATTACTTATTATCTGATTTGCATAATAAAAATAGGATTTTAGATCGCCCGAATCGATATTGGACGTAGGTGTTTAGAATGTACTAAATACTTCAAAAAATTCTTAGTATCTGAATGAACGATTGGTCGAAAAGTGCAAAGATCCCGTCACACAAGCGGAAGCTCAGGAAATAGTGGGCCATCGAGCATATTTGATGAACAGGAAAGCTCTTGTAAAAAAAGATTTCAACGTCTTCACTCGCTTTTTTTCAAGCTACGAAGAAGCCATCCAAGCATTCTTTCAAAAATTTGAACATCGAGAATCTATTGTGTTTTATCATGAAAAAAATCGATTCTAAATACTTTAGCTGCCTTCTCCGCGGAATGATTGATACTTCATTCTTCCGATATCAATACTTTGAAGCATTTGATATGGGACTAAGAAGACAGCTCATCGATTTGGTAAACCATTCTTCATAACTTAAAATGAATTTCAGACATTTATCGGCGGGATTTGCGCTAATGCAATTTTTGACGATGATGTCGAAGCCATCGAAAAATATACTCAACGAATTGTTGACAACGGTTCTCTAATATCATCGAGGACAGTGAGTTGGGTCCTTCAATCGCTTGTAAGTTAAAGTTTCAACGAGACTAAAAAAAAGGCTTTACAGCTAATTCCAATTTTTTTTTCAGAAATCAGCGTGGCCAGCGGCGCATAATCAGATTCTGAAAGACAGGATTATGGAGGTGTTAAAACCAGAACGAATTCGTAAAAATGGTGCCTTGGATAGGGTAGCTTGGGGCGCGGAGGCCGAATTCCCCGCGTTAGGACTACGCAGGTCTGAATTACTATCGATCAAAGCTTCGTTTATTATTTGTATCATCTATGTGGATTAGTAACTTTTGAAAACAGATTCAGAATCAGCGCAATATTTTGCTTGGTCCTGCTCAAAACTGGGATGTCACTCAAAAACTCAAAAACCTCTCCTTGCCAGCGATGTATCGATTAATCTGAGATTTTTAGTCATGTCTACTCCGTGCTTGTCGTTAGAGCTTCTGAAGATGGATACGAACACTATTTTGAGAGCATCAGCGATTATTGTTCTCAAAATAAGGGAATATTGGGTTTTGATACAGTCATCGGGCGGATACCTCTTGCCTATAAACCGCGTCATGAGATTTTCAGCAAGTCCAGTAAGTGTCCGATGTTCTTTTAAATATAAACCAGGGTTGAAAAGCCGCTTCGCGACTTTTCAACCCTGGCCTCCGTCTTACCCCCATACTTCGTAACTTTGCATAAACACCTGAATTCCTGTGCAGGGAAATGAAAAGCCCGTTCTCTCCCCCATTATATAGGCTTCCTCCACTTCCGGTGCATGTAAATTGATTCCTAACAAAGAGGCCGAGCGAGATTTTTACAAAAACTTAATTTTAATGTCGAAAACAGCGGATTTTTACAAATCTCATATGCGTGCAGTCGTGTCATGACCATTACGCACCTAATGACGTATCATACGTACCCTTAACTTCTTCCCCTATTGAGATACGACTGGAACATACGGACGGAAGTTGCATGCAAATGCACACACACACACACAAACACTATTTTTTTATATATAGTAGGATCGTAACCGCTGAAAAACGTGAAAAATTTTTATAAATTAACCAGGGTTGAAAAGCCGTTTCGCGACTTTTCAACCCTGGCTCCGTCTGATCCCATGATAATCTTCACTTTGCATAATTTTTGCGGATTTCGATGACAAAAAATGGGAAACGCTGTCTCTCTTCCCTTATATAGGCTACCGTGACTTCCGGTCAATGCTAATTGTTTCCTAACAAAGAGCGTTCTCAATTTTTCAATAAAAACTTAATTTGAACGTCGAAAACAGCTAATTTTTGAAAATTTTATGAGCGTGCAGTCATCCGAAGGCCATTATGCACCTAATAAGGTTTAAAACATACCCCTAACTACCCCCTTTATTGAGATCCTACCGGATATTTGTTATACATAAATTAATTTAATGTCGGTTTGTTTATGGCCAAAAACCCTGAAAATCGATTTTTGCGACTTAATCGTCGATAAGAAAACCCGCATATCGAGCAAATTAAAAAGTTTTTTGAAAACAAAAAAAACGCTCGTTTTTCGGTTTTTCAACAGCTCTAGGATCGTATACTAATAATCACGACGCTTGCTGCGGACTGCTACGTTTTCCCCCCAATATACTTTTAGATACTGCGTTTAAGAGAATCGCTAAATTGTGGAAGGTTGTCGTAAGTCTGAATTCCACCATTGGGTCTGAAATGGGGTAGGTTCATTCTTAGAAAGCTGTAAAAAAATTGGAAATTTCAGTCAGCTATGGGACGCGGAAAATGTGACACAGATTGCTGATGCTTTGAAAAAGAAGATTGGTACAGAATTCGTCACGGAAGAAGATTTTCATTGCCTGGCTATTGTCCGTAAATGGGGACCAATATTTTGCGAATCGTGTACAAAAATTGAGGATGGATCAGCATCATATGGTGTGGACCCTATGCATGGCATCACGACATTGAGCTACAAGAAAGAAGGCACTCATTTAAGAAGTTCGCAGGAGATTAAATTATATTTCTTTGCCTAATTATCAATTTTGAACATTTGAAAACTAGAATTTTATTTTATGTCTAACAAGTATTGTTTTTGCATTAAGTATGTTTTTATCGCTCAAAAAACAAATCATGCTTTATTCATATGTTTTTTCATGACCGTGAATTTTTATTTGCATCTGATTTACTTACATATTGATTATGGATGCTCACTTTTTAAAAAATTAAAACAACTTTTTAATTTGAGTTGATTTACTTTGATTTTTTATGTTGTTTTTACATCGAGATTTTAAAGACGTTATCTGAAATACCTGAAATTTGAATAAATACCTTAAATCCTAATTTACATCTTTTCAAATTTTCCGTTTTACAACCACAGTTCAGCACCGCTGAACACCAGCTGAACTTCTCCCCAGGCAGGTGGAGATTAAATATTTTTGGGGGGAAAGTGGTCAAGGCGCGGATAAAAGTTGTATCTCACGAGGGGGTCGGGGATACTGTAAACAGGAAAATCCGGGGTGGTACAGAGGGTTCTGGTCGGCACGACGGTGCTTTCGGGAATTGGAATCGTGGGGATTTTTCATCTGCTAAGGTTGCACTTCAAACATCGGTGGATGATAAATTTCAATTCCAGAGGTTTCACGATTTCGCGCAATTTGTGTAATGATTTTAAAAACCGTAGACTTGGTATTCTCACCGCTTAAATACAAAATTTTACAAAGTAAATGTGACTACCATAATCGCTGGATTTTCAGGGAGCTCTCAAGTTAGAAAGAAAACCGCTTCGCGGGGTTTTGCGGTGTTTGGCAGAAATAATAACACGGAACTTGCATATCAAATATCTTTAACACCTTGAAAAATTGTGTCAAATTAGCATACATTGCAAAAATGAAAATCCTGCGCCAATGCGATTGGATGCAAATACTTATTAACAAACAGGATCTGCCTTTTTGAGCAGAATAACTTTTTTCGTATCGAAAATCTAGTTTTTTTAAAGTTTTGGTTAGCCGTACTGCTATCTAAGGTTCATTACCATTACCATACCTGAAAACATCCATTTTCGACTCGTATACTCTAAACATCCCTTTCGACAACCTAAAAACACCATTTATTTCGGCATTTTCGCACGATTTTCGCAAAAATCGAAACTACCGTACTTCCTTCTTTTCTAAATACATTTTGAAGTATATTTGAGGTATACTTTAAAGAGCAATCTTCTCGGTCCCCACCCCGGGTTGGCCCCGCCGATGAAAGGAGGCAATTTTCGAGCGGCTTACGACCCGAGAGCCCAGAATCTACGGCTTGAAAAGGGGGGTGAAGGGGTTCTTGAAAAGGCGATTTTCACGAAAAGCCGTGAGGTGCGATTTGAGGCCCTGGGAGGTCTGGGGCCATTGAATGGGCCAGCTGCGACGTTTTGAAGCAGCAGCCTCTGAAAGGCGCTCGCTGAAAAGGTCCGAAGGCCCCAAGTCTTGAGGTGCGCGAATCGAGTTATAGTGGAGAGAGGAGGGCGCAGAATGGAAAAGACGAATGGCAGACGGACAGACAGACACACATACACTTCGTGTCCGATTTGCACCTCTTCACACATTTCCCTTGGCGGGTTTCTCTGGAATTTTTGTGTTTTTGAATTGCTTCGTAAGGGGTTTATTGAACCGAATTGTTGTTGTATTTGCTTATTTTGTATGTGCTCGTTTTGGGTTTTCTAGGGGTGTCTTATGCTCAGCGTAATTTTTGGAAATAGGATTTCAGCTAGTAAAATTAAAACTACAATAACCGTAATGCGAATTTTACTAGCTGAAATCCTATTTGTCTAAAAATAGATACGGCACGATGCCCCGGAAGTGGATTTTTTGGTCTAATCTTTTATCTTTAGGAAAATATCGTTGCAATCGGAATTTTCTAATCGATTTTATTATGAAGATCGGCAGAAACGGACGCGAAAATAAGCAATTTTTGGTATATCCGTGTGCTAATTGAGAGATTACACGGTTTTAGTGATAGAAAGCTCATAAAAATTTTCAAACTTTCAGAAAAATTTAAGAGTTTTTTGAAAACATTCTAGCCATAAAAAATATTAAACTACAATAAAAATACGATACATATTGTCAACAGACGGAAAAAATTAGCTCCCCCTGCTAACACACCAGTACCCAAAATTCAGAAAAATTAGCGAGAATCCTTCCACTCGCCCTAGTGCCCAGCTTCTATAGCTGCAGGCATTCACAACCCCGTCCTCCTCCTCCCCGTCCGTCCGGTGCTCCAGAAGGGCGCCAAAGCTTTTCAGCTACAAGCCGCCGAATCGATGGTTGGGCCCCCCCTTTGGCCTCCTAGAAAGGGCCCACCGCCTGGACGACGACGCCCTAACAACTCTCCCGACACACAACCCCCCAACTACCCCACACACACACATACACACACATCTTCAACCACCGCCATCTACCTTAAAACCCCCCAATTTTCTGCGGCCCATTCAGATTCCGGGCATATTCTTAAAAGCATCGTTTGCCAGCCGGGATTTTCGCAGGAAGCCTACGATTTTGAAAATGCTGGGTTGGATTTCTCAAGAAAGTGACCAAATACTGCCCTTTCGATCTTGCAGGCTCGTTTTTCTGCTTATTTACTTCTGCTAGGCTTATTCTTAGAAGCTTCCTTTACTATCTAGGCCTTTGGGATGAAGCTTACAATTTCGACATTCCTTGTGCTGGGTTCAATTTGTTAAGAAACTTCTAAGAAAAACGCTGAGACTTTACTGAATCCTGCGTTTCTCGTTTCTTCTTGCAAAATAACTTTGTTTTTATAAGCTATATATACACAGCTTTTCCATTTATTTATCAAATTTTGTTTTTATTAATATAATTTTATTTAGCTTTTTTTGTACGAATAACTTGGCTTACATTTTCAAGAGGTTGTTTCTTGATTTATTCATGCGGTTTCCGGTTTTTAAGCGCTTTGAGACGTTGATTACCATGAACTAAAACACCAAACCATTTTACATTTTATTTTAGTTTTTAGGTTTTTCTCCTTATTTGCAAAGTTTCCGAGTTTTACGTTGAATAGACAAATTTTACGCCGATGTCGACGGGGATTTTGATTACTCAACCTTACCACCGGAATTTTCAGCCAATTCATATTCACCCTTACCATTTCCGTATCCGTAATACCTAATGAAGCTCTATTCTTTCTCCGATTCACCCGCCACGCTCCTGTCCACTAATCACCCTTCCTTTTATTGTGTGGAACACCACCCCTAGGGGGTGGAGGGCTTCAACCTAAGCCCTTCCCCCCCTCCTTCCATCCATCTTCTCACATAACACCAGTCACCTCCCGAAGCGCATCTATCTTCCGCTTTTTTACGACCGGCTTTTCTTAGGGTGGCCGCGCCGGAAATATTCCGGTTTTGGAGGAGTTGCGGGGGGTGATGTTGCTGTGTTTTTTTAGGTATAGGTTAGGTAAAATAGAATTCCATAATTACTGTAGTTTTGCCTTAAGCTAAGGCTATGTTTTGTGAAGCTACAGTACGCCTAAAACTTTTGCTTTTGCAAGCTTGACCTTTTGACCTAGTTTTCTGACCAAAAGCCGATGCTTCCCCTCTAGGACACCCTTTAGCAAATCGTCCCTCCCCCTATCCCCCCCATATCAATAAGCCAACAAATCGTCAACCAGCCTTCTCCTTCTTCTTCCTATCCCCTTCCCCCCTCACTCCCACTATTATTTGTCCAATCGATCCACCCGGGACCCGGCTGTCCCAGCTACAACAAGCCCAAATTCTGCGCGCAAGCAGGTCGCCCCAGACTGCCTGGCTTCATGATCGTCCCGCTCAAATTATTTGTCTCTGCGCGCGGATGGCCTAATTTTACGCGCGCCCCTGCAATGGGGAGAGCATCTCTTTTGGCTGTTGTTGCTGTCGGTTCCACACCGCACTTACGCACGCTTGTTATCCCTGTAAATCGGTCGTTTGTATGGTAATTAGGGTGTACGAAAGGTTATCGAAATTTTCTGAAAGTTCAGCTGACTATATCATTTAAAAGAAAGCTTTTAACAAAGATATCAGATTCGAGGCAATTTTAAGCCAAAAAATGTTTAATTTACGGTATTTTGCCGTGATTTTGCAGCGCATTTTTTATATAAGCGGCAAAATCGGCGTATCTCATTCACTAGGTCTCGACAGCTACATGTCATTCCAAATGACGCTATATTTCCGTATCACTATTTCTTTGGGTTTTTGGAAAAGCAGTTGTCGTGGATTATTCAAAAAAATTTAATGGAGTAACAAGCTAGCAGCGCAAAAATCGACCCTTCAAACCCACTAGGTCTCGACAGCTACGCGCAATAGTAAATGACGCTTGAAAATCCTTTTTCCTCGTGTTTTCCGTGTTTTGTGGTTTTCGTAGCGTGCGTACCGATCCTTACGCTTCCTAATTCCTTTAAACTATTGTTCTGGATTTTTTACGTGGCGTACCCCCGCATTTGAATTTTTATGACCTTTCCAACCCAAAAACAAATGCTATTTCGCCTTCATTCTGAATTTTTTCAACAATTTGATGAAGTATATCTACAAAATCTACACTTTTATAACCTATACAACCCTAAAAAACGTACTTCTCCCCCCTCGTCCTTCTTCTGGTCCTCCTCTTTCCTGGACACAAACAAATCGCAATTTCCCCGCCAGCAGCACACTCGGCTGCCGCCAAACTCGGCACAGCCACCCCACGAAATTGGCTCAATTTGTTTCGGACTGATGCGGCGGCAGCGTCGGCTAGGAGGAGGAGGGGGAGGCAGAAGAGGAGGAGGAGAAATTCCGGGGGATCGCTCTTCTTCTCTGTGACTCCCCTTCTTCAACGTCTCTACAAAGAAATTGTCGTTGGATGCCGAAACGGGCGAATTTGTTGCGTTTAGATTGGGGGTGTTTGGTGGGGCCCAGCGCTTCTTATCGGAAACTTGGCCGTTCCAACCCGACCCGCGGGGTGTCGGACGTAATATCCGAGCGTAATTCATTGGGCTTCGGCTTAACTGCTCTGAAAATTAACATAATTTATTTTGTGCTTTTTTTAATGATTTTTTTTGTGACAAAAATAGCAGATTCAAAAAAATATTAATTCTTATTTTTATTTTTCTCCGGTTTTTCATCTATTTCCTTTAAACCGTCTAACTACACATCAATTTTTTTGCCAGATGAAAATGGTTTTTGGTTTTTAACATGTTGCTGCTCTCATTTTCACGTTTATCGGCTTTAAGCCGATTAATGATGCGAAAATCGACCCTCCGATTCCTAGGACTAATACGCTAGACCATCAAATTACAAATTTATCTTTGTTTTTGAGATAGAATTTGATTTCTTGGTTTTTGATACTCTATTTTTCCCTTTCAGCATTTTAAATGTGATTAAAAGCACGAAAATCGACCCCTCTGTTTCCTAGGTCTAGACAAATCATGGAAAAACGGAAAATCAGGGCAATCAGTGTAATTAAATAATCTAAATACGTATACAAAACTAGTAATGCATATTTTTTGTCTGCCGCGTAGTTGTCGCGGCCTAGTCTAACGATAAGGTCGATTCTCACGCTTTCCAATCTCTTTAAAACCCAGATCCTGGTTGTCACAATCGATTACGCGTTAAAATTAGTACCAACGATCCGCCCTATTTTCCCAGAACCTCTACAAACTTTTTCTATTCCCCCCAACACACAGCCCCGGCCAAACTCTCCCATGAATGTAATCACTAGACGGGGACAACCAGATCCGATTCTCTACATCCATCCCCCCATTCCCCCTCTTGCTCAAAAGATCCCCCGCTCCTCCTTCCACCCCTACAACCAAATTCTACTTTCTCCAGCATCCAGCCCATCCTAGAAATAACGACTCCCTCCCCCGTAAAGAGATCAGTCCCTCCCCCAGCGACTAAGGAATTTTAGATAGACCTGATCCGATTTTGAGGCCACCCCCTTCCTCTATGCCCCTATCTACTTCCAATTTCACTCGGTGGTCTTGAAGAGATTCTGTTCAATTTTCTTCAAAATAGTTTTAAATATGTATTTCTGCTACAGATTCGGGCTATGTTTAATACTTAGGTATTTGTCGGGGCCTAGGAATGGGAGGCGTCGGTTTTTGGCGTTCCTAGTACGGTTTGATACGCTAAAAGGCTAGAATAAATTAGTAATGTAGGGTTATTGCAGAAAAATACATAAAAAAGCGGAAGGTGATTTATAAACGAATAGTTTTTTGTCTAAAAAGCACACAAAAGTACTTAAAAGTATTTAAAATTCACAATCCTTGACAATTTCCTACGATAGTCATCTAGGTTCCGAAAAACCGAACGTAAAAATCAATTTTTGAAAAGTTTTAGCATCGAAAAACGAAAAAAGACTTTTTAAAAATTGAGTTTAGGAAAACGAACGTTCCCCCAGTTTCCATGACCACAAATGTTTTCTGAGGATAAGCCGAAGGTTGCGTCCAACGAAAGCTCCTGACAGCTAGCAATTTTGAGGGATTAACCTTAGGATTGAGCACCGGAAAACAAGTAGCGGATTTGGGAAGTTTTTAGCAGAATTGGGCAGTTTTGGGGGGATTAGGCTTCCAGGCTTTGACCTCGGCGTTTGATGTAAACAGTCCGTGATGATGGGGGTTGGCTGATTGATGGCGGAAGAGTGGAAGGGGGAACTGCACTTTTTTTGGAAAGAATAACTCCTTATCGGGGGGAGGGAAGGGAGAAGAAGGAAGTGTGAGACAGGAACGGCTGTTTTGAGGCTTTTAAATCTTGGCCTTGACTTCCGGTTATTGTAGTAAGTAAAGCTCTATATAAGTAAGATGACGTATGTAATTTTTTTCTACCTCTAGGGGTGGCTTTATACTATAAACAAATTAAGTAAAGCCCGCGAGATCGCTGGTTTTAGGCTTAAGTTGACGCTCGGGCTGAGGCTTAGGCTTAAACTAAGGCTTAGGCGCAGGCATGGGCTTAGACCTAGGCTTAGGGCTTTACTTGGCTTAGGCTTACACCAGGCTTAGGTTAGGCTTTTTTAATTTTAACCAAAAACACTGGTCCAACTTCCGGTTGTTCGAATAAAGCCCTAATTATCCAATACCAAAAATATATCGTTTTTCTCATATATCCCGGTGATTTGTCACCAAAAGCACTAATTGTTTTGGGCTTTTGGGGTGTGGTTGGGGGCCCGGGGGGCGGGTAGGGTGAAAAGGAGGAAGCGCGGAAGGGGCCACTTATTGGATATGCGGCGTCGACATATGGTTATTGGGCCGTGTTCCACTAGGGGGGTAGATGCCAATTAGTGTCCACGGGCCCAAGCACCGGGTTTATTGATCGATTCGTGGAGATTTATTTTCGTGTAGTACGATATTTTTATTTACGTCCTTGAAAACCTGTTATGCTATGCTTTAAGCTTTTTATACGTAAAATTTGCACCCAAATTTGATTGTGAATTTTTCGGGCGGCTTGATTCCTGGCTAGTACGATATTCTTATTCACACCCTTCAAAAGCTCGTTTTCTTGGTTTTCTGGCTCTTTGTATGTACGAATTCGAAATTCAAATGTTTTTTATCCGGGGGCTTGACCTCCTTTAAAAAAGGAATTTTTTCCTTTCCTATATGTTTATCTTCAAATGCAAATATTTTATCAATACATCTTGGTAGCTCTATTTCCTTCCAGTACGATATTCCTGTTTACGCCCGCTAAAAACCCTATTTCCATGTTTTCCCCAACTCTTTATTCGCTCAAAATTCACGCTCACAGCGGCCTTATTATGATTCAGTAGCCTCGAAATGCTGTTCGGAATTCCGAACACCCCTGTTTACACGTTGCACTTTTTATTTGGGGGGTTTGTTTAAAACGTACGGTTCTCTCTGAAAGGCAACACTTTGGACAGCACCCCCGTTCCGGTCAAATACAGACCTCAGGGCCCCAATCGATCCATTGACCGTGGCCTTCCAGAATGCAAACACACAGTTTGTGTGTCTCGCTCTCTCTCTCTCTCTCTCCCTCTCTCTTCCGAAATTCTCGATGCCTCCGGGGGTTGATGATACCCCTAGGGGTCGTCTCTAAAGTCTCTCTACCCCCCCTAAAGGCATCACAGCGGCACCACCCAGTTGCGCAACCCCCCGACCCCCAGCTATTCCTTCCCATTCTTTTCATGCACTATTGGATTGTTTGCATACCCGGTTCTGCGGTTGGCAAAACAATGTAAAAAATTCTATTATTTATGATGTTTTTTGGGGGGTTTACTGCAAGGGAAATTATTGTGGGTTTTTTGGGGTTTTAAAAGAACCGTGAAGGTATGAATACTGATTTTGGTGCTTGTGTATTCTCTATGAATCTGATTCCTACGCGGTTACAACGCATTACTCATTACTCTAAAAACTAGATCCTAAAAATGGATTTTCCACTACGGGCTACACCTAATTTCACACGTTAAAGAATTTCTGCCATTTATCTGCCTTGGCGGTGCCTTTAAAATGCTTGAAACAATTACTTGGGGCCTGTAAACGCCCAAAAAAAATCAGTTTTCGCTACGCGCTACACCCAATTGAACACGCTACTTAATTCCCTTGAAATGACTTGCCGAGCTCCTGAAACCAGCCTAATAAATTTTGAAAGGAAATCTCAATACAAAATTTCTCTCCACAACTTAATTCTCATCACGCTACGCTCCACACTTAATTCCACATGCCGTTTAGGTATATTTCTTGACTTGCCCGTCCCTTTAAAACAAACTCTCCACCTCTCTCCAAAATCCCTCTCATCACTGTAATTTAATGGCGCTACGTTTCATGCCCATTTCCGCGCGCCAATTAACGTGACGTCCCGGTGGGATTTACGTTGCACCACCAAAATGTTCCCACCCCAACTACAACCCCCTCTTTTACACCAAAAACCCACAAATCCCCGGGGCTCCCATCGTAAAAAATATCTCCATAGCTCCGGGCGGCCCCCCACTCTCAAAAAAGGGCACGACATGCCCGCCGCGGGGGGCCGCAAAGAGCCAAGTGCTTATTTTTCGGTTTCGGCCTCGTCTCGGCGCGGCGACAAGCCATATTTTCGCTCCGATCGGGGGCAGCCCAGTTTTGGGCGGTGGGTTTTTAGGGTAGTTTGGGGGGTCTGTTACTAATTTGGTTGTCGAAGGGCTTCGGGTGTTTGGGTTTTGGTGCTTAAAGGATTGTGAAGGTTCGGGAGTCTATGGATTTTTCTAAAATTTGGGTAATTTGCATAATTCTAGTTTTTCCCTGGTTTTGCAAATGAGTCATTTTTTATGAAAAGCGTGGATACGACTTGTTTTTTGGCGTTTACAGCGCTTTTCCAAAGCCTCTAAAAATTCTAGGTTTTTCAAAACTGATGGCAATTTTTCCTAGATGTTTTTCGATGCTTAAAGGGGTCGTCAAGCCTGGGGAGTCCATGGATTCTGCCTAAATTTGAGTAATATGCATAAATCTGGCAAATTTTTTAGTAGACTACTTCTTAATTGACATCTTTCACGATTTGTAAGACGTTTTGAAGCATTATAGATGTTTCAAAATTTATGTTGTTTTTTACTAAATAGTTTTCGACGTAAAGGAGTTGTGAAGATTCGGAAATGATATTTGCCGCCCAAAATCGATTAATTTCCATATTCTTGTATTTTAAGTACTCTATAATTTATATTATTATTCGTTCTTTAGTTTAGTTCGTATTCCCCCATGTTTTTAATAGAAAAATAGTAGCTTCCTTATTTTTCGTTCTCGAGCAGCGAAAATTTTAAAGTATTAGATTTTTAGCAAGACCTTTCGGAGCTAACTATCCTTGTCGTGCTGTTTGCATATTTCACAACCCGATTTTCGAAATCCTGACGCACTTTTTCCGGCGACTTGTCCACTTCGAAATCTTTTGTACACAGACCCTCGACGCCGTTGAAGGTCATTCTGAACGAACCAACCAACGGGGGCATATGGTCATTTCGAACGCGTTAAATGGAGGACATCGACCCGCTACACCCCTAGTCTGGACAGGAAACGAACACACCTGGCCAGCACCACCCGCCTATTTTGATGAATCACCCGCCATCAGCGTCTGGCTCTCCCGTTAATTACCAAATTTTCGTGACAAGTCTTCTTCAATCATTTTTATGAGTTTTCTCTATCCATTTTGAAAATTTTTATGACTTTTAAGACTTTAACCACACCTCCAGGATTCCTTATATTTCTTGTTTCTTTGCTGATATTTTGTGTACAGTATCGTCAAAAGAATCCTCGTATCATCCTGATTGTTATACCATCTGAAAGCTCTTAGAAATGCGAATAAACAGACAGCTTCCGGTTTCCTAAACACTTTGACGATTCGCTTGATATTCAGTGTTTTATTAGAGAAACTAATAATCTTTATCTTAAAAACGTCATTAGCATGCTGATTTTGCATAAATCAGTCGTTTCACCGCTTTTGGGCCTTAACGTGCAAAATAAAATTGGTGGTTTAAAACACCAAAAGGCCTTTTATCGTCTTATTATTTATTGCGTTCTCAAGAGCTTTCGATAACTACCAAAATCATAAAAATCCGACACTCCTGCGAGTCTTTAGAGGTTTTTTTCGTTTTTCCTACATCTATATTACGTCTTCTTTTTCTCATTTTTTTCTATACTTTGCTATATCTTAATCAATACCCCAATTCCAGATACACTCGCCACCATCAGCTGACATCCCTCTCGGAAAGTCCGCCTTTTTTCTACACCTTGACCGGTCCACCGTAATCCCACCAACTCTCCCCTTCTATTTCCCGTCTATCTTTTGAAGGGAAAAAGACTGGGCTGTTCGTGGATTTCGCCAAAAACAAGGCATGTCATCGCATTAGCAATTCGGCTCCCTGCTCTCCCCACGTGTGTTTCCACCGCCTCCTTCTCGTTCCCCGGCATTTTGGAACGGATGTTCGGATTAATTTGATCAATTTCCGGCGCAGAGGAGCACGGGCTCAAAATAACGGACGCAGCGTTTTGACCTCATTCATCTCGGGTAAAAGGGCGGCTGATAGGTTTTGTGTGTAGCCAAGGGGTTGAGATTTTGGCGGGCGATCTTAAGGGCTGAGGGGGAGGGGGAGCTCTAGAAAAACAGCGCTCTTGAGTTTTTGGGGCGTGAAAATTGCAAAATAAACACTGTAGAATAGGTACTTTGGCAAGGAGCGTATTATTTTGACCTAGTAGAAAAAATAGGTTCAACAAGCATGGTAATTTTGGTTTTGGCGTGCAAAGATGTTTTTAAAGCGAAATAACGTTCAAAATAGATAATTTATTGATTTAATATTATTAAATTAAATCAGGAAAAATCAAATCTGGACAATGGCACGATAACTTGATTTTTGGCATATAATAGCTTCAGCCAAAAGTAGCGCTGAAAAAATGAGGTATACAATCTAAAAATTCCTATATTTTTGATATAGTAGGATTTAATTATTTTTAAGTATTTAATATGGTATATAACGATTTATAAAATACAGTATACATTCCCAAAACCCGTCCACCCGGTGGTTGCACGTGTTTCGAATTGGCCCGCCGAGGTTGGTTTTTTTTTGCGAAAAGCGGAAGAGGGCACCGACAGTCTCCCCCAACTGTCTCGTAGCCTCGTGCTCATCTTCCACCCACCCGGCTGACGGTAATCGATTTTGATTGCGGTTGCGGCGGGTGGGGGGGGGGAGTGAGCGGAATCGCGGTGTGAGAAGAGCATGAGAGCGAGGAGGAGCGGGTGGGTTGTGGTGAGCGAGTTCTCTGGGGTGTGGTATTTCGCTTCCAGGGGGGCTTCCTGCCCATTTTTCGTTTTATGGCCGGGTTTTATTGATTATTTGAGGGAGTTTAGGGTTGTGGTGATGAGGTTGGGTTGGGTGGGGTAACGGGGTAGGGGCATTGTCTATGTGTTAGTGGTGGGTACATGCTGGGGGATATTCCCTAGGGAACCACATCTGGCACCCGGCCAGCCCAGCTGTCAACAATCCGTGTTCAGTTCACGTCAAACATGGGTTTTTGAGGTTTTGGCTAGGATTTTGATACTTTATGAATCGGAATTCTAAATATAATATAAATTCCAATACGAATTTCTCGTATACCTGTGACTTTAAAGGAGCTGTCAAAGTATCACTATGGATTTTACCGGTTAACTCGGATAAATCGAGCTAAGAAGTGCAAAAATCGACGCCGCTACTTTCTAGGTGGCGACAAAGAATCCAATCCATAGCGAGGTTCCTGAATTAAACCCTTCTACGTCCCTTTAAAGGGCCTAGGAAGCGAGAAAATCGACATATTTCGTTACTAGGTGTCGACAAACGTCTGAATACAAGCCGCACGGTTTCTTTAAAGCTTGTACGTTCCTTTAAAATGCCAAAGAGGTCCGAAAATCGACGCAGCTCGTTACTGAGTGTCGACAGTAGATCCAATTCATAGCATGGCGGCCTTATCAAAGCTTGTACCTTCCTTTAAAGGGCCTGACATGCAAGAAACACTGGAGCAATACCCCTTACAAAACCCCATCGGCCATCCTCAAAACGAGATTATAGAGGGGGTGGCTGACGGGGGTGGTGGTATTGGTACGACCGAAGGGGAGAGGGAGAGAGGAGGTCTGTGGTGCCCTGGGTATACATGCAAATGGGCAACCGGTCGCCTCGATGCGTCATCCTCGTCCCTCCAACCAACCTAGCTGCTAGCCTCTCCCCCCTTACCCATTCCCCATCGATCCATGCTACCACCCCCCAGTCAGAGAAGTACGATCCGCGCCTCCGCGCGCTCGATCTCTCTTTCCTACGCCCATTCAGCTGATACCCCGCGCCGGCTTTCACTTTTGGGCATTGGCTCGATTCGGGGTGATCGATTGATTTGAAGCTGTTCCTCTTTAGAAATATATTTCGTAATTTTTCTATCTATCTATCCATTTTTATTTAAATTTTACTTGGAATCTATATAATTAGCTCTATTACCTTATTTAAGCCGATTTTAAAGGTACAGTCATTTTCAAGATCGATACCTTTAAAATCAGCATATTTTGAATTCAGCCTTGTTTCCGTTTTGCTTTCAAGGAATATCTATTTTGTCGCTGTTATCTGGCTTTTGTTGATGTTAAAAGTGTCCGCAAAAATCCAGACAACTATAATCCTGACAGCGAGGATCCCGACATGCTAAATAGCGTTTTAAAGAGAAGTGGAGTCACGACTATGTCGGTATTATGGCTGTCGGCATTCTTCTTAAGGAAATGCCTTAAATGCCTCATACGCATACTAGCTTTTGACCTGTCCCAGCACCTTTAAAATCTTTTTTTTGCTCCTTTTAAGCTTTTGTTTCTTGGATTTCCCAATCTCTTTTCATCAGCTTTTACTTCCGCTACTTTGCCCGACTTTCTTTCACCCCATATTAACCCCGAAATCATTTTTACCTCCCCATCGTGCGCATTCACCGGCTTATCCTCCCCATCTTACCTGCCATCCCGTTCATTTTACCCGTCCGAGATAATCCTCCCAACGACGGTCATGTTATTCCCGTTTCCGGCGGCAGGATTATAGAAATCCGATCACCTGCCTACAGCCCCCTTCTTCTAAGAACCTTTTCTGATTTATTTTTTTGGGCCAGGTGCTCGCCGGGCCAGGTTTCTCAGCGTTCGCATTTAATTTTGGGAGGTGTGTTTCTGGGGGGTTGGTGAGAATATAATGTCAAAATTGAGTCATACTGTTGGGTCTAACGGAAAACCTATCGGAAAGTTGATCATGGTATATTTAATTTGATTTTATTTTCTGATGAGTTGGCGATGACTAAAGCACAGTGGTGATGAAATTTGAGGGTTTAAAGGGGGCGTGACAGGGAGGAATTCAGAATATATAGGCCAAATTACGAGATAATAAAACGTTTTTAATTTTTCTACCGCCGTCGGTCATGCTAAATTTTCGAGTAAAAGTGTTTTTAAGCAAAAACTTCTTAAGCTTACAGGCTTAGGTTTATGCTTAGGCTTAGGTTTCGACCTAGGCTTAGGCTTAGGCTTAGCTTAGGCTTAGGCTCAGCTTGGGCTTAGCTTAGGATTACGCTTAATTCTAAGTTTTTTGAGGATGCCATTAAAAATGATGACCAATCGATTAAAGCTATCGAATAGACCCAATCGAAAGAAGGTGAACCCATAATCTAGAACCAGGCAGCCCATCTCATCGCACCCCCTCCACCTCCTCCTCCCCCTCCTCTTCCTCCCCTTCCTTCCCGTTGACCCCTCTCAACCAGACCCCTCCACCATCCACTCCAACCACCACCTTCGATTAAGAAACACATACCACACCCTATGACCGATAGGTCGATGACGATATTGGGTTAGATTTAGGTTTTTTTAGGGGAAAAATGACTGGATTTTCGAAGCTGGTGCTCAAAGAAATTAGTTGATGCTCCTTTTGGATTGGGACTACGCTCCAACCCGCTACATATAACTTTTCTTTTCATCCCCTAACCTTTTTGAATCATGACTCAATATTTTTCCTGTCATTCTCCTCCTTCCCTGGATTCCAGAACCTTCCCCTTCCCACCTGATCAAACTGACGCAATCAAAAATGTCATTTATAGCCCTAGCCGTCAGAGACCAAAGAAGAGTACCCCGTCTTTTCATATGTTTTCCTCTTTCTCCTCAGCTCCTCAGCTCCTCAATTCCCCCTCTTCCTCCCTGAATCCCTACGCAACAGTCCGATCGAACGGGGGCCCTGCAAACAATTTTTTTCCCTCGGGTTTTCGGACTCGGAGGCTATAATCCTGTGGAGCCTCGGGTTGGTGTGTGAACCCAGGCAGTAGGCGTTCGTAAAGAGGGAGCGGCCCCCCGGGAAACCATAATCTGATTGGTGGCAGATCGTGTTTGCCGGACGGGGGAACTTGACCAGAGGGTGTCCCCTTCTTCTCACTTCTGATTTTCCATAATTCTCGGGGCAATGAAATTGTGGGGTGCAACGTTTGGTTCCGGCAAATTATAGGGTAGATTTTGGTATGTTTACGCTTTTTGGAACTCAAATTTGCTCGGGCTAATCTGGCGACGAGCTCAAGAAGTTCAGAAAAATTGCCGATACATCATTTTTTTGTACTTCACCCTTCTATTTACAAAATTCTTCATTTTTGCTTTAATGTTGCGCTTGTCTGGTTGGTCTTACGACGAGCTCGAGACGTTCTGAATACTGATTTATTAAAGCTATTATTACTAACTACTATTTATTAAAACTTATTTAAAAAAAATATTTCGCTTTATTGTAAGGCTTAATGGATGTAAGTCGAGTTCAACAAGTTCAGAATACCTGTTTAAAAACGCTTTATCAGATAGATTCGTAAATTATATCTGTTTCGCATTAATTTTTCTCATTCTGGTCATACGACGAGTTCAACGAGTAGTTTAGAAAAGTCCTCGCAACGTCATCCTCAACATGTTCAGTCACAGATTAGTGAATTAGTTCCTCAAATCCGATGTTTCCGCGTTAAACTCTTTCTTTTGATCTTACGACGAGACCAACAAGTTCACAAAAAACACCTCTACGTCACACCCCTCAACACGTTCGACCACAGATTAGCGAGTCAGTTCCCCAAAATCCGAATCACACTCCAACAACACTCGCGAAGGGCGCCCTGTTTTATCACTCTAGCCAACAGGTCGGCCCCGAAATTTGGGGAATCCGTGTTCCTCATGCTCATTCTCCTCCTCCTCCCCACGGCGCGTCATCACTTTTTAACCATCCGTACAATGAGGATGACCTTCCTCTTCCTCCTCCTCCTAGAGAGTTTCTTCCTCTAGGTCAGCAGAGCCGGATGATGCGTTTGAGGGGGAGTAAAGGGCCCGGTCCTTCTCCAATGTTTGTACAAGAACCCTTTTCATTTTGTGTGCCAATGGGGGCCCTGGTCTCGCCGCGAATTCTCGATCCCCTTTCCCCGTTTCTCAACCCACTCCCACCATTATCGACCGTGCTTTTGTAACTGCTTCCCTTCTCTTCCGGCTCTCTCTCTCTCTCTCTCTTCTCTCTCTCTCTCTCTCTCTCTCTCTTCGCGAAGGAAGAGACACTCACAAACACAACCCGCCTCGCGCAGTTGCGGGAACGGCTTTATCCTGGCCGCTGTCACTTCGTATCGGCTCGTTTCTTTTTGAGACTTGAAACTGTTGTGCGACCCTCGATTGATCTGACTGGTTCGTGATGGTCAAAAATTTCAAGTTTTTCAATTGTTGATGATTTTCCATTTTTTTGGACCGACCGTTTTTGGACCGATTTTTCTCTTGTTTTGGCTAGTTTGCTACATTTTACCATTTTCTTTTGAATTGAATTGATTTTTCCATAAATTGAGCATGAATTTTCAAGCTCAACTTCTCTCGAAAATTCAAAAAATTTATTTTTGCCGGTTTTACCATTTTTTAAAAATTTTTAATTTCAAGCCCAAATTCCCCGATATTTGCATGTTTATTTTTTAGAGACTTTTTCTATCTTTTCTAATAATTTTCGATTATCTTTATAGTCCAAATTCCGCCAAATATCCACAAAAAAATTTACGTATTTTTACTATACCCGAACGTCAAAATCGCAAAACCCTCGAGGGAATACGGTAACGAACGTACCGTAATTGCTAGTGCAAAATTAAAATCAACACGCTAATTTTTGCGTATTCAATTCCCCGTGGATTTGTGGAGGACTTTCAGCAAAAAATATTTGGCTACAACCTGTATCAAAATTCTAATTTAATCACATTTTCCGGGTTCTGAAGTTGCACATTTTTTACGGTGATGGTTTACGATACAGATTTTAATATAGAATTTAGCTATTTTAAAAGCAATTTTGACTATCTGCAACAGATTAGTGCAAATTTTGATAATTTATGTTTTATAAATTTTAATAATAAATTCGTAATTTGCAATTTTTGCAATTTCCACCCGGCTCCCCGGTGACAATTCCTGGCTCCATATTGGCTTCACCAATTTCACCAGGCAGATGGATACACACACAAAAGGGTTGGGAGCAGGTGTTTTGAGGCGCTTTCAAATGGATCGTATATTCCGGCCGGGGGGTGCCCACAGGCCTATCCTAGCCCTTCCAAATCGATGCCCCATCCCCTAGACGACCGTTCAACTATCGCTAAAATCAGTGAATTTTTTAGGCACCCCGAAAATTCCCAGACAAAACATTTTGAGCGTTCTGGGGCTTCATTAAATCTTTAGAACGATCTATACGATGTCCAAATTTGATGTCGAAGCTTGATTTTGTCGAAATATGATTTTGTCGAAACTTCAAAATGCCGAAATTTCCCCTAGTCGAAATTCATAATACCGATTTTCTTTTCGCGCTAGATTTTGTGACGTTCAGGGAAGTTTGCTTAGGTAAATTTAAACATTATAAAATATAGAAATTATGATATTTCGATCTTATGACATTTTGACATTATGAAATTAACCCGATCTATACAGTCCCTCCCCCTCCCGATTCCGTCCGACTCCTATTTGCGTTTCCGAAAATGATTGATTTCTGTCCAACGACGCGGGGCCAAGGCACGCCCCAAACATTACTCATCGTAGTTGGCCCGGTTTGTTGGCTTGAAAAACCGAAAAAATGTAATTTTTATCCATTTTATTGGCAATCCATTTCATTTAGGATTCGGGGTTGAATTTTTATGAGGTAGAAAGAGAGAAAGAGAGAGAGCGAGAGAGAAGAGCAAAAAAGATATAGCGCGATCTCCTCGAGAATTTATCATCACCACCAACTGGCGCATGTGTCGCCTGGCTCCTTGACATTTAGCTTCCTTCTTTTTCCAATTTTTTCTTTAATTCTGCTCAAAAAGCAAATTTCTTACGTTTTCATCAACATTCTTCAATTTCCTTCTGAAACCTAGACAACCCTCATCAAAAACTAGAAAAATTGTTGTACCCTTTCGAGCCCGAGCTCTCGGCCCTCTATTGAGTTCCAACCCCGCCTAATTGGAGCCTGACTTCAGGCGCCCGGGGCTACAGATTGATTGGCGCGGGTTATAAATTCCGGGGGGTGAAAATAGCAGCGCTAGTGGTGACATTTCTTGGAAAGGTGGCGCTAAGAAGGTCAGGTCGTCACATAAATCTTTGGGAGCACCAGCTACACCAGGGGGGAGGGGGAGCTGTGTGGGTGGTCTAGAGGGGGGATGTGTTTTGGTAATGTTAATGGGGGTTAATAAGCATTGATGGGGTACGTTACAATGCACATTACGTAGGTGTGAATAGGTTGGTTCCGTCCATCCGTGAGGTTGATCTAGGAATGTTTTGAAAAAGCGAACTACAGGCTTTAGGTGTCGGTAGTTTTCATAGCGTACTAAGCATTAACCCCTACGTTACGATCCCCATTACGTAGGTGTCAATAGTTCCGTTCCCTACCGTGCTATTGAGCACCACCTCCTCCCCGAAGGTCAATGCCCATTAGCCCGGGCCCATAGCCCCCGGGATTTTTGTTTTTTGGTAATGGAGAAGGGGGAGGGGCTGAAGAGGGGAAAGGGGCGGGCCCTTCTTCTTCGAGAAAATCTCCTGATCCGGGGCCCTGGGCCATCTCCTCAGAAGGGCCCAGAGAGGGCCCTCCCCACTTTTGCAAGAGGAGCCCATCGCCATCCCGAGAATCCGCAATTATTCTCGCTCTGAGGTTGGCACTTTTCCCTTCAATACTTCCTTGAGGTATTAGAGGGTAAATGGGGATGGGTTTTGGGGGTTGAAGTTTGAGATTTTATGGGAGTTCGTATTAGTTTGGATACTTTTGTTAAGTAGAGAATTTTTATATATCCTTGGAATTTGCAATTTATACTTTTTTTGAGGTATTAGAGGGTAGATTCGAGCGGTTTTCGGAGTTTAATTTTACTTTTTTCGTTGTTTTTCATGTAAAAAAGTTGTATCTAGACTGAGAATACTTTAAAAAACGCTTTAGCGTATTCTGGATGGATTTGGATGTTTTAGCTTCATTTAAAATAGTTATTATCATATGGGAATTTCTCTCGCTTGCTGTCTGTTTCGCGCTCTTTCTCTGGCTCACTCTGGCTCTCGATATCTCTCTCACTCACTCACTCACTCACTCTCTAACACTCACTCTCTCTCTACTTTCTCTCTCTCTCTCGCTCGCTCTCAATAACTCAAAACCATTTTTATGTCTCTATCGCAATTTAAAACATTTTTCTTACCAATAATGATGCATTCCCCCGCTTTCCCAAATCCAAGATCGATTCTTGCCATCCAGGTCTCGAGACGAAAGTTCCTCTTTTTCGGTACGAACCCCCACCACATCTCCCCCCAATATATCTTCCTCGTTTTCATGCCTTTCCCCCCCCGTCCTGTCTATTCTGCGCTCCCCTTTCTTCGTTTCGAATTATTCAGGGGGCTATCGAATTGCAGCCTTTTCATTAGACGCCCTCCCCCCCCGTCGACTACATGTATCACTTATGTTTTCTCCATGTTTCGCACGCTATCCCGTTTTCTCGGTTTTCAATTTTCATCTCTTGAATTTTCTGAAAATTAAGGGCTATTTTCGCTATTTTCCAGGTGGGCCATGAACCTACTGGCGCTTCTCGTAGTGCCATTGGCGGCCGCCACCCAAATAGCGGTAAGTTATAGGGATTTAATACGTGTAAACTTACCTAGAAGCCGGAAATCTTATGGATTTTGACGTTCTTGTTCCTTCAAAGCCTAAAAATTATGCAGCTTTTGACGTTCTTGGTCCTTTAAAATCGAAAATTACTTTTTTTTGTTGCTCCTACCCTAATTGAGCATGAGAATTTTGCAAGACCCTCTAAATCACCTCTAAATTTTCGTAATGAACTCCGGAAATCACTAATCTCACCGGAAACACCGGAAATCTCCCACGTTTCCGGCGAGTTCAACTGTTTCCAGGACATGGCCGTCAACATCGACGACCTGGGCCGCAAACAGTCAAGCTTCGTCCCGTTGGTCGCCTTCCAGTGTGGATTCAGGTATGGAAATACCTTAAAAAATTTCGAAAAACCGAAAATGTGTAAAAATAACAATTATATACATAATTGGTTCAGAAACAAATACATGAGCGATGACGGGGAATGGGTTTCTGACGCTAACCGTTACGCCACGTGCCAGTCCGGCAAGCTGGACGTGCTCAAATACTGCAAGCGGGTGGGTTTTTGGGTTTTAAATGGATTGGAAAATGGCTGTCGAGACCTAGTGAAGAGGAGGGGTCGATTTTTGGACTTGTTAGTGCCTTTAAACACTAGGTATGTTTATTGAAGGTGTTTGCAAGGTTCAGGAGCGCCTAGATATCTTTGCTCTTTGTCGCGCCGCGCCACGCAACGCGTCTCTCTGGTTTTTAATTGCGTAATCGATTACGGCTTTTTAAAGGGCCATGCAAGACACCGCTGTGAATTTTTAGACATCTATTTTCTACTGATTTTACGTACGTTTTTGACACGCAGCGCTGCCAGATTTTACATCTCATAGTGCGCTGCGTATCGCGGAAACGCGTTGCGTGCCGCGAAGCGAAAAATTCGTAGTCGTTTTTGCCCAATTTTTAAGATTATAAAAAACACCTACTTATTACCTAAAAACCATCCAGACCAAAAACAAAGCCACCCAAAATCCTGCGCTCCTCTCAATAGTCCCCCACACGCTCCCCTTCGCCCTTCCTCCTCCTCCTTCTTCTTCTCCTGCTCACCCGGGCGTTTCATGCTCGACGGAGCGTGTGATAAGATTTGAGCGCTCGTAGCTCATTTTTCATCGGCCCCCCACACAGCCCCTCAACCACCACAAACAGCCACATCCTATTCAGTAGGTGGGGGGAGGCAGGTGTTGAATGGAATAAAGCTGAAGAGTTTTGAATGGAAATCTTGGGGGGTGCCGAATCTCAATAATCCCCCTCAGGGGCTGTGGATACAATTACTCGGCGGGGCCTTGGGGGTTGCTAATTGCATTTACGGGGGGGGCGCAGGGGTTAAATAATGGTCTTGGAGTTATCGGTCTTGAAATCTTTCGGGTTCAGGAGTTATATCAATGAATTTGGGGACCAGAAAATAGATTAACAAAAGGAAAAACTTCTTAGCTCTTTTATTGACTTCCTGGTTGTTTTTAAAGCCTAAAAATAATGTGTTAAGTTGGAATGCAAGTCAAAATACCCTTGTTAATTTTTTATTTATAGGTTTATATGTATATTTTTGCTTTAAATGGTATATATTGGTTGTTCCTAAAGCGGAAGTTTGCAAACCCACATTTTGTAGTTCCTGTGAATTAATTCAACCTCTTGAAAATAGCTGAAAACTAGCCAAAAATATTTTCTAAACATTAACTATGTATAGCTAGATTTCCTGGCCTTAAACGCTATATTGTATAAACGCGGAACCAGGAACTTCCACTTCGCAACATTCTAATTTCCCCACTCCACATATCAGTCATATTTACATAAGCTAGTGCTGCAATTGAAAGGCTTTTCCACGATCGTATCTCACTCTCTCTCTCTCTCTCTCTCTCTCTTTCTCTCTCTCTTTCTCTCTCTTCCCAGCAATATCATACCCTCCCGGCCCCGTCAAACGCATTCCGTCGATTCGCCCCCCTTCGGCCCCATTTGTTCGGGCCGGGTCTCTCGCCAAGTGTCTGCATTTCTAATATCCGTATGGGAATGAAGCTCGGCTCCCCCACAGGCCTCATCAACGGATATACACTGCTCGAGTGGGGACACAAAAACCGGGCCCCAGAAATGGGCCCCCAGGAATGTCCCTAGAATTCCCAATGCCCCTCCACTGGGTGGTCCTCCTGAACGTTTCTTGCGCTCCTGAATAACCCGCAATTTGGGGGAACACAAATCGAGCTAATTAAATGGGGGCCCTCACCTCGTCGTAGCCCATGGCCTAGTCGTAGCCCCCCTCATTAATCCCGGTACCGTAGCCCTGCTGGCTTTTTTTATATCTCGCCCCTTTCCGACTGAAGACCGCCAATTGGAAACACGGACTACGGGGCGTCCTGAAAAAACTATCACCTGATTGCAGCTTTCATAAAAATATTGACAAATTGGAGCAACATTGAGGAGCATCGTACCTTAAAAAAATATTGAGTTGAACCCACATATCTATATTATTTTTCTAGTGTTGATAAGAATAAATTTTATTTTATCGTGATACGGTTTTTGAAGAGCTAGGGCTCGAAATCAAACTGTTGTAAGATTCTGATCTTCTTATACCACTAAGAATTCTATTAAAAAATTTGATTCGAACTTTTGTAGAGTAAAATTGGCCAAATTACTAAAAATAAAGATTTTGCAGCAAAAATTCAATAAAAAGCAAAAAATACTAAAAAAAAAATCCCATAGAACCTTGAAATGGTTATAAAATAAGGCTACAACATAAAAAAAACTTTGATAAGAAACAAATATACCTTCTTAAACCGAGGAAAATGAACTTATTCAAAAAAATTAAAATGATAACTTTTGCAATACCCTAATAATTCATATAATTCCGATTGTTTTTCTCAGGATCCGGGGTCCCGTCACGCTCCATTGATCGAAATTGGGCACCCGGCAGTCGTGGAAAGCCCTTATTTGCATACCCCAAGCACCCAGATATCCTTAGCACGGGCTGGCTAAAGGGAGGGAAGGGGAATGAATACGAAATATTCCCCCAAACACCCAAACCCGTCCCCCCACCCAACAACTTGTTCTTTCCACACACATACTCACAAATTGAGCCATTGGAGTTGGGCCAAAGGATTGGGGCCCTATGCAGGGGGGCTAGGGCCCTTCTTTGGGCCCTCTACAAGGCCCCAACTCGACTAGCCCTAGCTAGTCCTGAGCCCCAGGGGACCGTCTCACCCTTTTCTCCCCGGCACAAACGACCGAATTTATCACTGGCTGGGAATAAAAGTATAGGAAGGGGGAGGGCCGTGTCGGCATGTTTGGAACCCCCCGGAGGAGGGGGGTAGAAGCGGAAGAAGTGTAGTGGATTGATGAAGTGAACGCTTTTTTTGCCGCTGGGGGAGTTTTGGGAGTTCGGCTTTCAACAGCCGATAAATATGAAGGGTTGGGAATTGGTGAATGTTCCTAAAGGAGATAGGATAGCTATAAAATGCGAGAAAATAGGCGGAAAAATGATTACAAATTTATTCGGGGTATCTCGTAACTGTCGAAACCTAGGCGAAGAACGGCGTCGATTTAAGCAGTTCCAAACCTCGTAAAACGTTGATTAAACTCGATTTAGCGTCGAAAACTACAATAACCCTCTTAAAATTCTTAAATAATGTAAACAATTTTATTCCATATTTTCCAGGCCTACCGACACTCAACATCACCAACATCGTCAGTACTCCCACCAGGTGTCCATCGAAAATGGTGCCGAGAGGAGGGAACCCCATGCAAATGGACCCACACCGTGCGACCCTTCCGTTGCATTGGTAGGTTATCTATATTTTGTAAATTTGTCACTTCTCTCGCTCTCTCGCTCTCTCTCCCTCCCTCTCTCTCTCTCTCTCTCTCTCTCTCTCTCTCTCTCTTTCTCTCTCTCTCCTTGACAGGTGGAACGGAAATTGGCACCTGCCCACACACAACCTGAGGAAACTTTTGTTCTTTATCGACCCCAACATCTTTAATTGATGGAAAGATTCTTAAACTACAGGAACTGAAAATTGCAAAATTGCTTGTGATTTTTGGTGTCTAGCGATTACCTTACAAAATATACACATTCAATTTCTAGTCGGCGAATTCCACTCCGAGGCTCTGCAAGTCCCGAAGGGCTGCAAGTTCTCGCACGTGAATGGCCGCGACCAGTGCAACGACTACAACCATTGGAAGGACGTCGCCATGCAGCAGTGCAACACTAAGGTGGCTTTTGTAGTTTGTAATTTAAATTATAGTTTTCTTTTTTTTAGGGAACCACCATGAACGTGCATTCGTTCGCCATGCTCGAGCCGTGCGGTCTGGACCTGTTCACCGGGGTTGAATTTGTCTGCTGCCCTGCTAAGAGTACGGTTTTGTACTTTATAAGTATTTTCAGTACATAATAAGTTGTATAATACAACGCAAAAATGTGTAAAACAATGCTTAAATAATATTTCCAGGCGCCGACGAGCTCGTCGAGGTCAAGCCCGTCACCGAGGCTGCCAAGAAGGAGGAGTACGACGACGAATACGATGACGATGATGATTCTGGTATGAAAAACCTACTTTTCTAAGCAATATCTATTTTTCTAGAATCTGATGAAGATGACGAACCAGCCGACAAGAAGACCCAAGACCCCTACTTCAAGACTGTCGACCCAGACAACGAGCACGAGAACTTCAAAAACGCCATGGAGCGCCTCGAACGCAAATACCGCGACAAGCTCAACAAGGTCATGAATGAGTGGAACGAGCTCGAGGGCCGATACAAGAAAATGGCCACCAAGGACGCCAAGGGAGCCGAAGCCTTCAAGGCCGAGATGACCAACCGATTCCAGAAGACCGTTGGATCGCTTGAGGATGAAAACAAGGCCTCGCGCCATGAAGTCGAGCAGGTCCACGAGCAACGCGTCCAAGAGGCTCTCAACGAGAAGAAGCGCCAAGCCACCCACGACTACCGTCAGGCTCTTGCTCTTCATGTTGGAAGTGCCAACAAGCACAATGTGCTCAAGACCCTCAAGTCGTACATCCGCTCTGAGGAGAAGGACCGGATCCACATCCTCAACCGCTACCGTCACCTCCAGAAGACCGACGCCTCGGAGGCTGCCAAATTCAAGCCCCAGCTCCTCCATCGCCTGCGTTACATTGATCTGCGCATCAATGGAACCCTGGCCATGCTCCGTGATTTCCCGGATCTTGAGTCGCAGGTCCGCACCATTGCCCTCACCTTCTGGTCTGATCTTCGCAAGGAGAACATGCCCGAGCTTGATGATCCCGAGATCGCCAAGTTGAACTCGTTGAACACCGACGACGTCAAGATTGTTGAGATCGTCAAGAAGGGAGCTGCGGCTACCTCCACGACTACTGCCGCTCCTAAGAAGGAGGCCGAGAAGGTTAAGGTGAGAATTTTTGGTTGATAACTGCTGACCCTAAAGCGGCGGTATCTCGGTTAAACCTTACCGTAGAGCGCTGTAAAGTTGCGCCAGACGAAGGCTATCTTGGCATACTTTACCCCACTTGAAGTCTTACCAGAAGTTTTATTTCAAACTTATATACATT
Source organism: Mesorhabditis sp. LJ9110 (assembly GCA_038088335.1). NCBI lineage: Eukaryota > Metazoa > Nematoda > Chromadorea > Rhabditida > Rhabditidae > Mesorhabditis > Mesorhabditis sp. LJ9110. Next base: position 94,567 of record JBBGBA010000112.1, on the reverse strand, counting down.
TTTTAGGTCCTCTCCGACACCTCGAAGAACAGCGAGGAAGACGATGATGCCTATTATGAGGATGAGGATGATGAGGAGGTCCGCAAGGTCAAGAAGGGACCCGTCAACGTCGAGCAGCAGACTGTTGATCTGAAGCCCAAGAGCGCGTCGGTCGAGATCGACTTTGAGAAGTCGGGCAAGAAGGACGAGGCCACGCAGACGGATGGTGACGATGAGTCTGACAGCGAGGAGGACAGTGATGAGGATGAGGAGATTACCAAGACCATCAAGGAGCTCCGTGTTGACATCGAGCCTATTATTAAGGAGAGTCTGCAGCATGAGGAGCACGCCATTCCGGCTTATTACCGTCATGACAAGCTTGTTCAAGATGAGGTGAGGGTTTAAAAAGCACTTTTTGAGTGACAGCTGATTGGGGAGCGCGATTAATTGATAAGGGTTTGGAGGGTAGGGGTTTCAGAGTTTCGCAACTCGTTCTAAAGGTTCAATTCTTATTTGATACATTCAGATGAGCGCTGATTATTCGGCCTGGAAGCTCGTCGGAGGCAACGAGATGGCGTTCGTCGCCTGCCTCGTCGTCTTCTGCGGACTGGTGGTGGCGGTGTTGTTCAACAACCGACGCCGGCGGTCGCACGCTGGATTCATTGAGGTATGTTAATTTGGTTCTTTTGCATTATCGGGGGGGGGGTCACATATAAATAGCGAAAGTGTTTCTAAACGATTTGTGACTGGTTCTAACCCCAAAATCTACAAATTTTTACTTTCAATAATAAGACTATCATTTTTGTCCAGAAATGGCGGATTTTTGGCCAAATTTCAACTATAAAAGAAATTTTTGTATAATTTTACTTTAAGACAAAAAAAAACAAAAATCAGTTCCCTCACGATAATCGAAAAGTATCGTTAATTTTTCGGTTTGCCGTTATCAATCATTAGCAGAGTTCCACGATAATCCTATGTTCTTCCAGGTTGATGTCTGCACCCCGGAGGAACGCCATCTCTCCGGAATGCAGGTCACCGGATACGAGAACCCCACCTACTCCTTCTTCGACGCCAAGCCCTAAATTAACAATATCGAGAAACCCATCAAAACACCCTCCTCAACTTCATCTCCATCCCGAATTTTGCTCCTTGATCTAATCCCCTAATTCACCACCAAATACCCCGGATACCCATGATGCCATCCAAACTCCAATCTCTACAACCCCCCTGAAAAAATTAAGTCGTTGTGCATCTATTCTCTATTCCAACAAGTTGTGCATATGTCGTTGTGATGTCTCCAGGTCCTCTTCAAATTTCTTTGGAGGCAAATATACTCACTGGTTTTGCTTGGGGGCTTGTAAAAAAGTTGGGTTCAGGTTGGGGCTAAGCCTCAGCCTAAGCCCAAGCCCAAGCCCAATTCCCCTACTTGCCCCCCAGGCCCCCCGCACCCACATTTTCTTTCTTTCTATCGTTTCATAGTATGAACGAGATTTTGTCCACAAATCTTGAAAGAGTCAATCTCAATGTTCTCACAAAAACCAGTCCCCCACCCCAATTCAATCCACCCACACAAAATCCATTCATTTCCCATTTCCCCCCAACTTCCAATTTGTACGAATCAAAGTTAGCGATAATTCCCCCCACCGATTTACATGTTTCGTTTACGTCCAGTTTTTATGGTTTATTTAGATAATAAAACTTTTTAAAAACAAGGTTGTCTGCACGGGATGAGAAAAGAGCGCAAAGATTGCAAAACAATATAAGAAATTGTCGCTATAACGGCTTGGGTGGTGGTGATGCGACATCTAATGGGTAAGACACCTGGCGCCTCTCTCTCTCTCTCTCTCTCTCTCTCTCTCTCTCTCTCTCTCTCTCTGTCTCTCTCGCTCTCTCGCTCCTCCTTGCATTACACAGAGTAGCAAGCACCCCTAATAATAGATGGTTTTTGGCCAAAATTAACATCGACTCATTGATCACGAGAATAAACCTTTTAAAAATGAACTGTAATTACCATATGGAAAATGAAAGACAGACATTGCGAAGTGTTATTGAAAATGATCCTAGATCTAGTGGATACAGGGCCGTAACGAACCCAAATTTCGGGGGGGCAACCCCAAAAATTTTTCACTAATATGACGAAAACTACAGCGCCGCAGGCAAAATTTTTGGAAACATAGTGTTTATAACATTAGGTAAAAACAGCGCCGCAGGCAAAAAAATGCTAAAATGCTAAAAAATACTAAAATGAGCGGCATGGATTCCTTTTCCCGGTTTAGAAAATTGTTTACGTACTAGCTCAGCACTCATTACTTCCCCACTCGCCGCTCTGGGGATATGTTCTCGGAGGCGACCAGGTGGATTGCGTTTCGGGGGCGCACAGGGGGCGCGATTTAGGAGACGGCCCGAAAGCTTCCCCAGACGATATGAGCTGTTTTTAGCGTCAAAAAGTAAATAGTAATGCACTACAAATACTAATAATAGTATTTTGCTTATTTATTATCAATTAATTCGTATCTATGTGAGTTATACGAATTCCGGGAGGGGGGGGGAGGTCGACAAACATTTTCAGTTGCCCCCAAAAATCGGGTTTGTGTACGCCCCTGTCCTTACTCTTTATCACAAGAGCGAGATTGTGCTTGCTTACACAACGTTTTAAAAATTAATATCCGAAAAATGACATTTATGTTCGAAAAAACCACACCTTTTTGTAGTTTCTTAGTCAAAATTTTAAGTTCTTTGCAATTAGGAACAATACAAAATTTGGAAACACTTCCCCTTGAAAAAATTTAGTTAAATTTAATCATTAGAAACATTATATTAGACCATAGGCTACTAAATACTAAAATGAGCGGCATGGATTCCTTTTCCCGGTTTAGAAAATTGTTTACGTACTAGCTCAGCACTCATTACTTCCCCACTCGCCGCTCTGGGGCTATGTTCTCGGAGGCGACCAGGTGGGTTGCGTTTCGGGGGCGCACAGGGGGCGCGATTTAGGAGACGGCCCGAAAGCTTCCCCAGACGATATGAGCTGTTTTTAGCGTCAAAAAGTAAATAGGAATGCACTACAAATACTAATAATAGTATTTTGCTTATTTACTATCAATTAATTCGTATCTATGTGAGTTATACGAATTCCGGGATTTGGAGAGTTTTCTTTGCCTGTTCTCTTGTATGCCTCAATTTCTTATTGAGTTTCGCTTTTCCAAGCACGCTGTCTTTTATATTAAAAGGGAATTTGTTTATAGTTTTTTGCCAGGGGTGTTTAGATTGCACTCATAGGCATGAAAAACCAAGCAAAATTTGGGCTTTAGGTTTCTTGACATTTAATACGATTGGTAGGCTGCACGATATTGGAAGCACGAATACCATAAAAGAAACAATAGATAAGACCCACCTTAAATTCAATACCATGAAGCTCTAAACGCACGGTTTTCAAGGCAAAGAAAATGCGGCTATTAATGTATAAATCGAATTTTTCCGGTTAAGATGATATCAAATCTGGCAACGTATTTTATCGGGATTACAGTATATTTTCTAGGCCAATCTTGCAAGCGCTTGATATCAAACGAACCGCTGAATTTATTCCACAAGTTTTGAATTGTGTTTGAGCATTGGCAATGCATTCCAAAGCTGTAAGGCTGTAAAATTTTTTCTCTACATTTCGCGGGCGTTTGTAGTTTGTGACCCCTCCCCACAGACCGTTCATTTCACTACCAGATGGTTACAGTCGCTTCGCGACTGCAACCATCTGGCCTTCAAACTACCCTACATGTCCCACTCCACCACATCCTTTCCCACCTCCATCAATACCCCCGATAGCCGAAATCCCGTTCAAAAACTACCTAAATACCTTCCTGATGGCTTCAGATACCCCCCATGGCTGAAATCCCCTTCAAAAACTACCTAAATACCTTCCTGATGGCTTCAGATACTCACCATGGCTGAAATCCCTTCAAAAACTACCTACATTCCTTCCGATGGCTTCAGATACCCCCATGGCTGAAATCCTTCAAAAACTACCTAAATACCTTCCTGATGGCTTTAGATACCTCCCTAGCCGAGATCCCTTAAAAACAAAAATAACGACCGACCGGATGGAATGAGAGAAAAAAGAAATGAAATCCCCCGTGAAAATTTTCATCCACGAAACGCGCGCCACCTGGCTCACTATGTCCAAAATCACCCCAACCTCCGTCCCCCACCCCTTTTACTAAGGAAAAAACTTTCAAAGTTAATTTTAATAATTTAAACTAAAACTTTTTCGTAATTTTTTTATCAGTTTGGGGGTTTCTGACCACGCTCTATCGAATCCGAAGAAGCTAAGCTCTAGCTCCTTTCCCCTTCGAGTTGAATTCGGCTTCAGACGGACGGACGGACAGACGGAGACCACAGCAAAATTATTATAGTTGATATTTCCTTTTCTGTAAATTTTGCTTAATTTCTTGAGGTCGTATCGCGGCCTTTCGTTTATAACTAAAAAAACTTTACGAAAACCCTTTAATAATTTTACCTAGCTAAAGTGCTTTCGCGCTGATATAAGTACGAACCGCCTCAAAACGGTGTTTATTCCGATTTGTAATTTTTCTTGTTTTTGCCTGATTTTCAACCAACTTATTATTGTTTTCCCGTCCTAAAAAGCGACTTTCTAACTCCTATGTTAGCGTGTAGTGTTTCAAGCGCTTAGTGTCAAACGCACCGTCAGATTTTGCTTTGTAACTTTTGATTGTGTTCTTAGCATTGACAATTTCACTCCAAAGTTCTAAGGCTGTAAAGTTTTCTTCCCATACATTTTGCGGGCGTTTGTAGTTTGTGGCCGCGCGCCCACAGACCGTTCTTTTTTGACCGTAATCCCCTTTCTGAAAACCCTGTTAATTTTTTGAGCTTGTGGAAGTTCCTTGATCGCTGACATTCGTATATAACTAAAAAATTGATACGAAAATTCTTTTAATAATGTTATCCAACTAAAGCGTTTTCACGCTTTTATAAATACGAAAGGCAGCTCAAAACATTGTTTAATCCCATTTGTAATTCTAGTTTTTGCCTTATTTTCAACCCCATTGATTCTTATTTTTTCAGTCCGGGTCCAAAACAACTTTCATACCTCAGTAACGGGGGCATCCCTTTTGCTTGTAAATTAATAACACTGCTTTTCTATTATTGTTTAGTTGAGCTTTGTCAGTTGCGCTATTTTCCTTTTCCTTTTTTATTTGATTTTTATGCTTTCGAGCCTGCGCAATCCCCGGCTTTCTTTTTTTTTGCAGGCAGCCCTCATATTCAAATGACTTTTCTTGTTATAACGACTAATTCATTTCTCACAAGGGAACCTCAAGTTGGCACGGTGGAATTTCGAAAAACGCTCGCGGCTACCCTAGGTTTTCGACTATGGCGATTCCAACGCTGTAGTCAGAATTTCCTTAATGGGCCTCTGGACAGAGATACAGCACTTCCGGAAAATGATAATTTAAATCCGAAAAATTAGCATTAGCGATAGGTTTATGAGGCTCTCCCATCACTATGGAATCACCAGTTAGGTGGCCGAGTGGTAAGCGACTCGCTTGATAGGATGCTGACCAGGGTTCGAACCCGCTCACGATTTTTTATTTTGCTTTTTGAATCGAACTTTCTGCCCAACTCCCAGTTTTGGTTACTTTTTTCGAAAATTCGTTCTGTTTCTAAACCGTCTGAAAGCGTTAGCGAAGCCAAAAAAATTAAAAAAATTTCATTCGAGTGAACCATATGTAAAAAACGTAGCTGGGAACACCCAGCTGTTCGCATAATTTTTGCGAATTTTTTAGGCTTCTTTGGAGTAATCAGCCTGGGCCATGACCAAAATTTTTTCTTATAGTAAAAATCAAAACTGGGACTTGGGCAGAAAGTTCGATTCAAAAAGCAAAATAAAAAATCGTGAGCGGGTTCGAACCCTGGTCAGCATCCTTTCAAGCGAGTCGCTTACCACTCGGCCACTTAACTGGTGATTCCATAGTGATGGGAGAGCCTCATAAACCTATCGCTAATGCTAATTTTTCGGATTTAAATTATCATTTTCCGGAAGTGCTGTATCTCTGTCCAGAGGCCCATTAAGGAAATTCTGACTACAGCGTTGGAATCGCCATAGTCGAAAACCTAGGGGTAGCCGCGAGCGTTTTCGAAATTCCACCGTGCCAACTTGAGGTTCCCTTGTCAGTTTTGCGTAAACCCCGCGTTCCTTGCTTGCTGTCTTTCATATATAGCTAAAAAAACTTTACGTAAACCTTTTAATAATTTTACACTGCAAAAGTGCTTGCGCGCTTTTATAAGTACGAACGGCGGCTCAAAACAGTGTTTACTCCGATTTGTGATTTTGTCTTGTTTTTGCCTTATTTTCAACCTCATTTATTATTGTTTTTCAGTCGGGCTTTCAAAAACGACTGGGGGGGGGGGGTTTTTTTTTTTTTTTTTTTTTTTTTTTTAGTAGTCCTTCCTCAGTTACGCTAGTTTACCGGGGGTGTTTTCTTTTCTTCTTCCTTTTCGGCTTGTTGCTTTTGAGGCCTGCGATCCCCCTGCTTTCCTTTTTTGTAGGCAGCCGTCATATTGGAATAACTTTTCTTTTTATAACGAATAATTCATTCCTTAGTTTTAGCGTCTTTCGCTCCCCTGCTAAATCTAAAACTCCGCTGCGCCCTAATTGTCTCGTCCAGAACGCTTTGTCGGTTACGTTTGCTTGCGTTTACCGTTTTTCTTATTTTCTTCTTCTTTTCTTTCTAACAAAAAATTCATTTTCCTCCGCAACCGTGGCATGCGGTTTATTTGGTTTTTTCTCTTTGTCGATTTTAGTCGTTCGGGTAACATCCAGTTTTTCATATTTATAAACTCGGAGCAGGGCTCTCAAAACCTTTTTTTAATTCTTGAGCCTTAAACCGTATTTAAATCGTTCTTTTCAGACTGCGACATGTCTTCAAACAAGTGCCATCCACCCATGGACGGGTCGCCATGCCGTGACGCGCCTGCACGATGACGGGATGATGGTCAAGGACAAGTGGAAGGCGCTTCGGCTGGCATAAGGTTTGTATTTATTTTACGCGGCAACGATGCCATGCAACGGGCATCACCGACGAGATGCGCAACGACATGCTCTGCATGCGTGCCATCTCGAAGGTTACCCGTTTGACCCCGGATGCACGCCACGACATGACGCGCAAGTGGCTCAGGAAAGTCCTGCACCCGCCACTGGGGCTTGGAATTTTCACCCCCATCCCCACTACGCGCAAATGTCTCAAAGATGCTGGCGAAATAAAGAAGCAGCTCCCCGACCGGGAGCTCCGGAACGCATCGAAAACAGCTCGGCCTATCATGCCCCTCAACTCCGTCGTCAACGTCATGGCCAACTACGTCCGCGTGAAGAGCCATGTCGACTTGCCCATCTACCAATTCCATCTCGCCTTCGACCCGCCGGTCGACAACAAGAGCTGGCGCGAAGCCATTTTGCGCGGCTATGGCATTTTCGATCACGAGCTCTTCGACGGTGCGATGATGTACTCTCCGGAACGCATCGAAGACGGCTCGGTCTACCGTGCTTCCCATCCCGGCGACAACGGCGTCACGGTCCAAGTTACCGTCAAGGTTAATGCCACGTTTGTGCGCAACGATCCGCAGGCCTTGCACGTCCTCGATTTGCTCATCCGCAGGTAATATGTTTTCATAATCCTTCAAGGCCATGAGACAAACGAACGGGTGCCGAAGCAGCCTGGCGGGCAGCCACACATGCTACCTGCTGCCCCAACTCTGCCATCGGACCGGCATCACCGACAAAATGCGCAACGACATGCTCTGTATGCGCGCTATGTCCAAAGTCACCCGCTTGACCCCGGGCGCACGCCTCGACATGACCCGCAAGTGGCTCAGGAAGGTTCGCGAGATGAAGGATCTGCCAGAATTCTTCCGCCATTGTGGCTTCGAGCTGGACGAAGAGTTCATCCACTTTCCCGCACGTCGTCTTGATGAAGAACTGGTACGCTTATACAATTTTCGCGTTCTTATTGCTGTTTAGTGCTTCGGTCGTCGTCCTGGTGGCTACAACGGTGAAAAGGCAGAATGGGCGCGCCAAGTCAAGTCGAATGGTAACTACAGAAGTGCCGCTGTAGTTACCATTGGATGGTCGTCGCACCGAACATTCAACAATCGATCACTGCCGCCCAAAGTTCATCGGTGAGCCTTGTAGTTACTAATATTCTAGCTGAATCCATCGGCCGTCAAATCAACACGGATCAAGCTGACGGCTATCTTGATGTCATCCGGGAGAACCTTGACGAAGCGGGACGACGGAGAATGAAGTGGAACTGCTCGTGGCCATCCTGAAGGACGACAAGCCGTGCCACCAGGGCCGTAACAAACCCAAATTTCGGGGGGGGGCGACCCCAAAAATTTTTCACTAATATGACTAAAACTACAGCGCCGCAGGCAAAATTTTTGAAACATAGGGTTTATAACACTAAAACTAGTGTTAAAAATAGACAAAAACAGCGCCGCAGGCAAAAAATTTTTTGGAAAAATTAAACATCAGAAGACGACGCCGGGATAAAATTTCCCGATAAGTTAATTTTTCTTTTGCGCAATCTCAGAGTTCCTAGGCGACGCGTTCGTCTGCTGGTCGGTCGACCACTCGATGGCGGTGCCAGCAGCTCGGCTCCATTGATCTGAAGATCTTCAAATGAACTAGGTACTCTACTGTTTTGTATTACCGTATTTCTTCGAATATAACCATGAGGGTTATATTTTCTAACCATCTCAAGGGAGGGTGTTGTATTAGAGGGAGGGATATATTGCACGTGATTTTGAGCGAAAACAACTATTTCTAAAAGTTCAAACTGCTCACAACCACTCAGGAACACAGGAAAAGCTTAAACAGAAACTCTTTTGGCATCTTTTACTTCTTAGAGGCAACTTCGAAAAATTGGGATGGGGGTTGTATTAGAGGCAATATCGTATATAGTTTTTTTAGGGCTCGAGTGCCCAAGTTGCTGCCGGTCTGCTGCAAAGCCAATGCCGGCAATGGTTGTTGACAACGACTTCCAACGTCCAGAAAGGTTGATCAGTTCATAATTTTTAACAATCTTTTAGGTACGACTTCTACATGGTGAACGGGATCAACGCTGCTCAATCAACGATGGCGCGATGCACGATGAAGCCAGCAATCACAAGGTCTACACATTTGCCTTGGTTTACTTCTTTTTTAGTTGTCTCTGAAACTCGGGCATCTCTACAACAAGAGGCAAGCCACCGTCCGCGTCTCGACCAGTCAAAGGAACAAACTAAACTGCCCCCAATAAGCCGTAATTTTTATGTTCATATTGCGTATTTTTGTTGGTAAATAATATTTGTTAGAAATCGATGGCAAGCATGGGATAGCATGAAAAGATACAAACCAGGCAGCTTACAAATAGTCGTTATAACGGTTCGGGTCGTAGTCATATCGTGGTGGATTGGGATTTATCGAATCGGCCGGTCGTTGCGTCACCTTGCCGTAATCCTTCACCGAGAATGGGAAATGCTCTCTTCTTTGCCACATTAAATCGATGACGTAGATCGGAACCATCAGGAATTCAATGACCTAAAAGTAGAAATATCTGGGTTTTTTTATAGTTTACCGCAGCCGCAATCCATTGAGGTCGAATATGCGCGTATCCTCGTCCTTGGTAGTTATATTCCTCATTAACGGTCAGTGCGGCCATCCAGGCACCGAGGATTCCAGCAATCGGGAATAGGGCGATTCCGGAAAATGCGTAGACTTTTTCCTGAAAGTGCGTTTTGAAGGGAAATTTGTTAAACCCCACCAATCCATTCATGACTCCTGGTATCCATCGATGGCCATTCATTGCGTAGAGGCACATTATAGGAACCAAAAGAACGGCCATCCAGAGAAAGATGATCAGCACAAACGCCTGGAATTTTGAAGGATTTTGAAAAGCTGTAGGTGCATTAATAGACAAGATTGTAACCTACCTGCCCAAGAGCGATATACCCAAAAACGTTCATAATCATCGTGCACGCGTCGTTGCCGCATACGATTTGGACGAGCCATTGAAGGGTAAATAGGGCTGCCTAAATATAATTTAAATTGTTTGCTATGAATGTAGTTCGTCGTTAAAAGATTTGGCGAACGTATTAGTTAATTATGAGATTGTTACCAGCTGGAACCAACGAAGTAATTGGATGCGATTTGTGCACATGTAGGGGGTGCATTCGATTTCGCCCTCTACGATTTCCTGAAATTTTATGGATCGAAATTATAGCTGTTATTTTTCAAGTATTTTAAGGTAGCCGCAAGAAAAGACCTACTAATCATTCTGGAGGCACCAGCCCAGCCGACATCGACCGAATGTAACTCCGCTATAGTTTACCCTACAGGGCTATTAGATATATCAAAACTTTTGTAAGTTCAAGATGAACATTTTGGTGTACTTGACAACCCTGTAAGAGTAGCCGAGATACACTAGGGGAGGGTCGGCGAGGGCGAGTCTTCTGGAGGGAACCAAAATTTAAGTAAAAGACAGCAATCAAATTAAGGAAATAAGGATAAATCCAATGGTATTAATAGAAATCCAAATTTGTGTAACCTACCGTCCCGGGCGGAATATCCGTATAGATTACGGTAGCTTGAGGAGGAGGTGGTGGCCGTGGTGCTACAGGAGCAACAGCCGGCTGCCCCATAGAATAAGGCGTGAACTGCTCCCTTTCCATCATCTTTGCATCTTTTCCGAATATCGAAGCCATTGAGAAGTGTTGCTGCCTTCAGCTGCTTGGCGTCTGAATCACCCTCTAGCCCGGTGTCGCAAGTAGCCGTAATCGATCGGGTATTGGCTACAGAGGCTGCGATTAGGCGTCGCCTGTTTGTTCGGAAGGCGTAAAGACCGTGATAACGGCCGTGATTTTGTCTCGGCTTCTGAGCCGACTAAGCCCTCGGTAAGTTGCAGCTTATTATCGCGTAAAATTGGGCTGATTCTTGGAAATTAGATACAAAAAAAACTGAAAATTTGAAGGATTTCTAGTTCTAGAAAAAAAAGCAGTTAACGTATCAGGTTGGAAATAAAGTAATGACAGAAAAGCTTTGACCAACGCGAAAAACCCGTAGGAAGGTCCAATTTCAACGTTCGATACATGCTTCCAAGGCCTTGGGATGCCCTACCTCGCCAAGACCCACCTAGGAACCCAAAAATTTATGGAGGCCAAGGGATAAGCCCGAGAAGTTTCAGAGAAAATTGGGTGAAAGCTTCTAGGCGTCGTATCTATGCATACACTGATTTGCATGGGATACCGCTAATACCGATCAACAGCTGTCGAGGAGTAGATATTTAAAATTGGGCCCTGGTTAGCCAAGATATAGCCCCTTAATGTTGTCGATTTCTTAGAACCTTACCCGAAATCCCATACATTTGGCCCGCGTGAGGATTCCGTATCACCTGTTCGAAAATCATCTTTTCAAAAATCACCTGTTCGAAAAGCCGCCTGTTCGAAAACCATGTGTTCCCATTTCTAGGAAATTCCACATGCAAATTTTTCGAAAAGATGATTTTTCGAACAGCTGTCTTTTCGAAAAGGTTATTTTCGAATACATGTGTTTCGAACAAGTGATTTTCGAACAGATGATCGGCCACCGATTTCATCACTGTCGGCGCTCGGAGAGGCCAACTAATTATACGGTGTCGACGACGCCTCACTAATTATGCTTTTATATCGATATTCACAGTAAAAGTAATTTTAGTTTATTTATTTAGTACAGCCGTCGATATTTCGGCCTGTAAAATTCGGGTGTTATGTCATATTTGTACTAAGGCTGAGCCATAAAATAGAGGCTTTGATACTGAATATAATAGTTTTTAAATGAAGCAATCGGCATACTAGAAGAGTTTTTATAAAAGTTTTCTTTAAGGCGTATATATACGATTTTATTTAATTTTATCTAAAAGGCCAATGTATTCTTAATAATTAAGCATCATATTTGGATATCAAAAACTCACCAAAAACAAGAATAAACGTCATTTCATTACGCAACCCTGGCGCTACCCTCAAACTTGGGTAATTGAACCGAAATCGAGCCGGCCATTCGGTGACCCCGGTGGGCGACAGGACCAGATGAAAAACTATTGCTTTCAGTGTTCGTACAAGCTACCAGTAGTTTGTATACTTCCGGGGGTTCTCCTGCATTAATGGGGGCGAGGGTCGAGTTCTCCGTACTTTCCAGATTTGATTTAAAAAAACGCAAAAAAAAAAAAACAGATTTTTCGTCCAACTCTTCACTTTTGATTTGCTCAGTTATAACGATCCTGAAAACGGCCTCCAAAAATATTGAACAAAATTGACTGAAAACCCGTAATTTTTTGTATTTTGAGACGGCAATCATTTGTCTAATACATTACAAAGCACCAAAATCAGGGGAACATGGCGAAATCGCGTTCACTAAATAGTTTTTCCGGATTTTCGGCTAGAAAGGTGTTTGCCAGCTGTCTGAGAATAGCCCCAAAAGATGCGCCAAACAATTTTGCATCGAATGATGTGTTTCGTGCCTCTAATACACCGCTGTTTATGGGCGAAAAAGCCAGAAAAGAGAAATTTTTGCCCGAAACGCCCTCGACCTGGCCCACCCCAACAACATAAGTGTCGACGCGCTGGGGGGCCAACTAGTTTGTGTTCTACACCATCATCACATAACTATTCTTGAAATGGGGAAGCGGGGCCATGCCAAAAATTAAAGTAAAATTTAGATTGTGACATACCGGCTTTTTAATTATGGTTTTTATATCGATATTAAGAGTGTTAGTATACTAGTATTTTTTTATTTGATATTTTTAGTGCCGTCGCCGGTTTTAAGCCCGTAAATTTAGGATGTGGATTCTGATATTTTTTTTTGATTGATTTTATTCTGATAGGATTTGATACTGAATATGATAGTTTTTTAAATTGGAAATTGGCCTACTAAACGATTTTTATACAATTTTTTCATTGATGAAAATGTATAATTTTAATGAATTTTTATCTGAAAGCGCGAATATAGTAATAATATTATTAAGCAATGGTTGATATCGGGAACTCGTTAGCATCAAATAAGATATTAATTTTACCCAAAAACAATAATAATAATCATAATTTATTTTGTCACCCCGGACGTACCCTCAAACTTGGGTAAAGGAACCGAAATGGGGCTAACCATCCAGTGACCCCAAAAGGTAACAGGACCAGGCGAACAACTATTGCTTCCAGTGTCCGTGCAAGCACCTCGCTGTTGTAATGCTTCTGGGGGGTTCTTTGCATTATCGGGGGGAGGGGGGAAGGGAGTGTGAAGCTTCGGGGGGACCTTACAGAATTTTTTTCTAAGGCGCCCCGGAATAATAATCCAAGAATAATGAATTGTGCAAAATTGGGCAATAATCAAAATGCTGCACTTCCGATGTATATAATCTAGAAAGTCGAAGTATTTTTATTTCGTAAAAAATCAGCAAATACGTATATTACTTTGGAATCGTGCGAATGATATGTATGTACATTTTGCGAAGGAAAACATGCCAAGGACGTAGAAATACTTTTTACACGAAAATCTGGTTCCCAAACCACGATTTGACAGACCATGTTAAATCGTTTTCTCGCTTCGAAAATTGACTAGAAACGTTCTTTTATAAGCTTGTTGTACAGACAATTTGAAAGCATGAAAATATCAAGAAGAAATATTCAAATGTAAACTTCAGAATCGGTTTCTTGGAACGCGACGTCTTCCTCGAGGGCGTGCTCATTGACAATCGTGAGATCGGGCGGGGATTCTTTTTCTTTTCGCAGAATTCCTTTATTGGGGCACGAGTGGACAAGTGGGGTCTAAAAATTGAAAATATACATATGCGAATTTTTTTAAAAACCTGTTGTTGTACAGTTTCTCCTCGATCCACTGATCTCCATCGTACCATGACGTTTTTCTGGGTCATAGAGATTTCGTCCTCACTAAAATAACTATTAAATCTTTGTTAATAATAAGGGTATATTTTAATATAATTAAACTGCCTCAGATCTAACCTCGAATTATTCATCGGCCCAATCATTATCGAATTATTAACCGACTGGCCGTAGCTGAGCCTGTAAGGACTAAGTTACAAAATTAGCATTTATGGCTTCGAACCTGCTGCTTCTACGACCATTTATTAACTTTACGCACCCAGGACACATTGAAATTGCGTGCCGCAAACAGAAGCAATTGACAATAAAAGCTCTAGTGTATTCTAAAATCCATTTTTGATCAGATTTTTGCCTAATTTGCATACCTGAACTTGCCATACAAAATACATAGAAATTTAAGCAATTTGAGTACTTCTAACATATTTGATATGTTGCGATAGAGCTGAAAGTCAAAATAAAGCTTAAATTAACTTCTTCGAGTACCTGAAATCCATACAACTTGTCGGTGGCATCATTTTGTAGGACCATTACAAGCATTTGAGGCACATTTCCGAGAATAAATATAAAACATATTGCCACCATCAATACGGTAAGCTTCTTTTCAGTAAAGCTTTTGACGAGGTTTACTTCTTTTCTAAAAAAATATACTATAAGAGTACAAAATTCAAAACAAACCCTAATTGCACAGCTTCAGAATGGTATGCTATTGAACTGCGGTGATTTGCGAATTGTTGGGCTTTTGTAGGCGTTTTCTTGAGAATTTTCCGACGGTTTTTCTGGCAAATTCAAGGTATAAAATTATCATCAAACCTTACCTTTGCAATCTGCAGCTTCCTAGCGATTATCACATTTAATGCAGCCATCACCAAGACGCAAAGAAATCGTATGCATTCCCGCACGACTTTGTACGTTTGAAATATAGCCCAATTTGGCTCCCTAGGGTTTGGATTTTTTAATTTGAGGATTAACTCACTTGCATAATAACTCCTTATTATTAGCATTTGTATAACGATTATCCGGTCTGATCGTTATTTGCCTTTGGAAGGCTATTGGGGCGTGGAGAATCAATGCTGCTATTAAGGTGAGGGCCACTCTCCGCCGGCATGCTTTTTTCGGGTCTCGAGGTCTCGATAAATGGGGGTGATTTATTAGGATAAATCTGAAAAAATTATATCTACTGTTAATAATCGATTACCTTTCAATAGTCAGCATAAACGCACAGTACAGCCCCGCAATCAAAAATCCGTTGATGAAAATCGCGTCCAGATAGGTTAGGTAAAAAATGACATAGTAGCTTTCGTAGCCATCATCATCAAGTAGGAGATGAAACACTATGCATGATAAACCGCACTGAAAAATAGTTCATGTATTGATGTATACAAAATCAGCTGCGTAATTTGTTGTAAAACGTACCAAATCGAATATAGCTAATGCTCGTATGTACATGAATGGGATAGTTTTTAGGGATGGGCATTGGAGGGTGCGGAGGTTTAGGATGTTGCCAATGATGCCGAAAATACAGAGGACGAGCTGAAAAAAGAGCGGAGCTTAAGTTCGGATTAGGCTTAGGCATATGCCTAGCTTTAGGCTTCGGCTTATGCTTAGGCTTAGGTTTAGGCTTAGGCTTGGAATTGGGCTTAGGTTTAGGTTTTTAGGCGTAGGGGGTGCTGAGGTTGAGGCCGGGCTTAGGCTAAGGCTCAGACTTAGACTTCGGCATTTTAAAAAAATGCAAATGTTCCAGTTCCGGCGGCTTGGCTGCGGTATCATTCGTCGGCGCACAAAAGGAGTTGAAGCTCATGTAATCTGGAAATGGAGGTCTTTGCCCTCGTCCTCAACCCAACGATCCCATGGTCCCGGGGCCACTCCAGCCAGGAAATGGAACCCGCCGACCCCGCACGTCACAACACAGAAATTCCGGGGGGCCTTCAGTAAATTAAAACAGGTGGAGGGGCCTTTTGCACACAAAAAAGAAAGACAGGAGGAAGGAGGTTCAGTGGGAAGAATTTTGGATCCAGGATCAGAAAAAATTGAGAAGATTGTCTATGATTTTTAATATCACTTTAGCTTAAGGGCGTTTTATTTCTAAAGGGGCTGGTAAAGAAAAATTATATATTTTTGCTCATGGATTGAATATAGGTTCTGTAGCGCCCGCGACACTCAAAGCAACATTTTTCGGCTGCTCGCCATAGTCCATTACGCATTAAACGTGGAGGTTATGGCGCGTCCTCGACACGCAACGCGTTGAGTCTTTTGAACGCCTTGAAGTCGTTGAAAGCAATTACGTCTTGGAAAGGGTAAAGGATGCGTTGCGTACCGCGGTCGCGGAAGCACGAAAATCTGTATGTATTTTATATTTATCGAGAATTTACTATATATAGATTGCGTTCCTTAAGCGTCTGTGAAACTAAGAAACCGGGAAGCTAAAAAATCCGAGTAGCTGATCTATGATTAATGCGCTATGGAAATATAGGTATGCAAAATAAGACTACCATCAGCCATCCATACTCTACCTATACCCCAACCCCAAAAATCAGAACCTATAAGCAGTTCCATCGCTGCAGCTCCGTGGCGCCCAAAAAATAGCTGAAGCCCATCGACGTGGATTAAAAATTCTTTATGGTGCCCCGGGGCGGTTGGGTGAAGGCTGAAGGAGGTCGAGGGAACGGGGAGCCCAACCCACTGAAAGGAAGACCCAGCCCCAAAACCCCTAATTTCCAGAAACCTCCCGCCCTGGGGGCAGTATATAGGGGGTTCGGAAGGATCCGGGAGGAGGAGGAGAAGAAGCCGAGGAGGAAGAGCTGTAGGATTGAGAATCTGGGGTGAGAATGAAGCCTTGAACATGGCTTGGCAGCAAGGATATTGCTAGGGCCATGCGAGAAGGGCCAATTTTGACAGGGGAAAGAAGCCGGGTGGGGTGGAAATGCCCTCTGGGGGCACCTGATTTGCCGGTGGTGCTCAGATTGCAGCTTGGCGTTTGGCTGCGTCACTGAGGGGGTTGAAGGATTGGATGGGCAAGGAGGGGAGGGATATTTTGGACCGGAAATTCCGGGTTCTGGGGTCGAAGGCGTTTATTCTGGGCTAAAAGTGGCCCAATTCTAAAGTAGAGCCGTTTTAAAGAGACTTTGAAACAGTTTCGCGCCGTATATATCGAGGATTAGAAAGAGGTAAATATAAGTGTGTAATACCTTAAGGAACAGCCAATGAATCACATATAAGCATAATATCTTTTGCCAGGTTTGGAGGTTATTTGAAGAGACGTGGACGGCATGGCTGATTGTTAGGCTTAGGCTTAGGCTTAAGCTTGGGCTGGGCGAGGGCTTAGGCTTCGGCTTAGGCTTGGCCTGGCTTCGGCTTAAGCTCAGCTTGGTCTTAGGCTTCGGCTTAGGCTTAGGCCAAGGCTTATGCTTAGATTAGGTTTTGCTTAGGCTCGGGCTTAGGCGTGGGCTTAGGCTTAGGCTCGGGCTTGGGCTGAGGCTTAGGCTCAGGCATAGACTTAGGGATGGGCTTAGGCATAGGCTTGGCGTGACATCTGATTATCCAGGTGCAGAGCAATTTTTAATGCGCAAGCGCAATATGAATAGATTCAAAGCCTTCAATGAATAAACGACAATGAAGGAGAACCACAAAAAGATATACCACGAGACCTGGCCGACCTCAATGGGTGCCGGTATCCCACCAAAAGCCCCCAAAGGGCCCTTGAAGCCGTGGAGGGCAAATGGTCAAGCTCGAATCGAGGTGCCCCCCAGCCACCCGTCATCCGACACCAGTTCAGGGCAAAAGGCAGCCCTTTGCTGAAAATGCCTTTTTCTACCGGCACCACCCCCCGAAAAGAATCTCCAGCCCCGCATGTCGACGAATTGATCCTTCATATGCAAATAGGGGGGCGTCGAGTGGCCTTGGCTGCTTAGGAAATCGAATCTAAATGGCTGGGGGTCTGAGAGGAGGTCGAGTGCTCGTCATGGTTCCTCGAGCACCGGTATTTTGCTAATTTGGGCGTTTTGTTTGGGGGTTGGGGTGAGCAGGTGAAAATCCAATTCATTATAATTCCTTTAAAGCCCCCAGTTTTTAGCTTGAAATAAGCACTTTTGCTGTGGAATACAGGGCTTAGGCTTTGGCTCGGGCTTGGCTTAGGAGAAGTTCATGCTCAGGCCTAGGCGTAGGCGTTAGGATTAGGCTTGGTCTTGGGTTACGGCTTAGGCCGCCGTTAAGGCTTAGGCTTAGGCTGCGGATTAAGCTCAAGCTTAGGCTCAGGCTTCGGCTTAGGCTTAGGCTTAGGCTTAGCTTACGAATAGCTATAAACTAGTATTAAACTAGTACGGAATAAATAACTGGTTTTAAATCTCGGTTCTGAGCGAAAAAAATCCTACGATGAAGTGAGCTCGAGCTCCCGTCTTAGCTCTCGTCAACCCGAAATATACTAATTTAGTCTTTTTCTTTGGAGGTTGAGGCGGTTCGCAAAAAAAAATATTATTCTTCTGAATAATGGCGCCTGGGGTTAATGAAGGCCCCCAATTTTCCTTGACCAATCCTTGAATTGCGAATCCACACGCATTGCCCTACACAAATATACATCCAGAAATGATGGCCAAACATCGGCGGAAATATGGAAGGAGTGGGTTGGGTGGTGGGAGTAAACATAATCTCAGGTCGGAACCCTAGAAGCCTGAGATTTTTGAAACCAGTGGAACATCAGGAGGAGGACGAGGAGGAAGGATCTGGGGAGAATGATCGTCATCACGAGGGGATGCGGGGGCTTTAGCTTTCAATTAAGGAAGCGATGAGGGGATAGTAAAAAGGGCAAACAGTTGAGAGGGAGGGGAAAGTGTGATTTAGGGCGGGGAGGAGGGATATTGCGTTAGGGAGAAAGAGATGGACTTTGGCTTCATCAGGGTTGAAATAGTGGTGTACTTAAGCCTAAGCCTAAGCCCAAAATAAGCTTTGGAAGCTTATCTATTTGCAACAAAAACAATAAGCTAAAGTCATAGAACTTAAGAAATCTCATTGACTTTTCTACCACCTCCTAACCTGCGTCATACCTTAATAAATATTCATACCAAGGGGAGGTGTTTATTATTGCACTTTAGGTGTCAGATGATGTGTAGAAAATTAAGACTACATTTTTAAGGGGTTTGTACATACCTAAAGAGTTATTTCCTGATGAGTACGAACGAAAACTCGCAACTCTCACGTGAGTAACCCGCCGGGCCGACATCTCATTTTTCAACATCCCATTAGCATTCGCTCATGTTTCCCCCAGGCAGCAACAAATTGTTTTAAGCCCCTCCCACCACAAATGACTAGCTGAAAGTACCAAAAACTTGTATAAACTGTATAAACTATTTTAATTACGGCAAACTATGGTACTGAACTGTTAACGGGGGTTAGCAGGAGCATCAATTTTCGTTGTTTCGTATATACCGGTTTACCTATAACATATAATGTATTTTATAACGTTTTTAATAGTTGCTAGAAAGTCATAAAAAATTGGTAAATTTTCGAAAAATTTGAAAAATTGAATTTTCTAACCCATTTTTCGTACATTTTATACTATTTATGAGTTCATAGCCAAAAGATGTTTAAAATACTAAAAAATCGGTAAAAAAATCGATTACTGTGAAATTGTTTCACCTGCTGAGCCCCCCCCCCCCGCTAACAGTCCAGTACCCCAACATCAGCTAAAAATATAGAAAATATAACTCCCACCTATCAAATGAACCATTCGATGAACCACGACTTGGGCAGTAATTCCAGCCCTATCGACCCAAAGGACCGGAAGGAAGCCAATCCCGAAAAAAAGGAGAAGCAATGAGTTCCAGATGCCCCTAATCGCACTCCCGTGTTTACATTTCGCGCCTGTCTTTACAGGCCCATTTCAGGTTCATAAAAACTTGGGCACCCACCCACAGCCACTTGCCAGCCACCACTCTTTTTATGTCTTTTCCGGTGGTCAAAAATGGTTCTTTGGCATTATCGGGGGACCAACTTTTCCCAAATGTCCAAAAATGCCTATTACCATATTAATAAGCATTTCATTGTGTTTTTAGTAACATTTTACTATATTTAAAGTGGAAAAAACGAGCAAGCGACGCTTAGAAAAATTTTAGCTTAAGTTTTTTATTGAAAATCGGCCATTTTTGGAAGAAAAATCTATATTTTTGTATTTTTAAAGTCTATAAAATTATCTATTAATTCAATCTACTAAATCAATTAACTTATTAAAGCTTAAAACAATTTAAGTTGGATTTTCAGCCGAACTTTAAATTTTTCAAGTTTAAGCTTTTTAAGATCGCGATATGTAGTTTTACCTGTAGATATTTTTGTATTTATAAGGTCTATTAGATTGGCTGTCAAATTAAATTATTTATCAAAAGAAGACGACAATCTAGGATATAAATTAGGGTGAGGGCAACGGGAATTGTTTTGAAGTAATGAGATGCCAGGAGAATTGTTAGACACGAGACAACGGAGGGAACAAGATCTCATCTGGGGTACTGGGTATCGGGTGGGATTGATAACAGAACAAGGAAATCCAAAACATAAGGGAAAAAATTAACGAATATTCACAGGAGATGTCGAGTAATTTAGTCATCGATTGGTTCCTTTTCACTAAAAATAAAAAATTATAATTATTTTTTATAAATCAATATAAAATTTTATTTATATATAATTATATATTATATATAATTACATATAGAAAATTATAATTATATAAATCAGTTTGATCTCTATAATTTACCCGTCTGTTTCAACACGTCCGTTTTCTTTATTCTCAGCCGGGCTGCGAGAGCGATCACTAAAAATATTTTTATTTGAGTTAAAAATTGTTTAATTTAGTTTTAAATGTTATACTCCAAAAACCTACCGGCTAGCCGAACGAGAACGAGAGCGCGAGCGCGAGCGGCTGCGAGAACGAGATGGAGTGCGAGAGTGGGAGCGCGAGGTGCGGCTCTTCTTTGCCGTCGGGCTCGCCGAGCGGCTCTTTGAGCGCGAAGCCGAACGCTTGCGCTCCTTGATCGGGGAGCGAGAGCTGAAAGAAATTTTTAATTTAATGTTATATAAAGCTTTATAAGCTACTCCATTTTTAAACGAAAACTTACCGACGGCGAGATCCGCGCGAGCGAGAGCGGCTGCGAGAACGAGAGCGGGAAACTGAGCGCGAGCGACGACGGCTGCAAAGCAAAATTATATGATGTAAGGAATGGTTTTCAGTGTATAATTGTTATACAAAAATGAACATACCTCCTTGAGCGCGAGCGCGAGCGGCTCTCCCGTCCTGGCTCCGAGATGTCCTCCAGCTTCAGGCGACGTCCGTTCACGTCCTTGTCGTCGAACTTTTCGATGGCGCGCTTGATGTCGTGGCGCGTGGCGAAGCAGACGACACTAAAAATTTTCATTGAAAGGCGCCAGAACAAGTCATATAAAGGTCGATGCTATGATATCAAATCTTAAAATCTCAACTTACGCCTCGTTCATGCGTTCCTTATGCGCATCAGCGTACGTCACTTCACAGCCGTCACGGCGGAGCATGTCTTTCAGGTCCTAAATAGATTATTACAATCAGCTATAGCTCTTTAGAAATAGAAAACTTTGGATTCTAAAATGTGGGGCTTTCTAAAAAAACTAATTTTAGGTATCAATTTGATCCCCAGATTTCAGAAAATCGAAAAGTTGTCCTGATAGCCTGATTTGATGGCAGCAGCTTCCGATTCGACCGGAATAAAGTTTTCTTGGTTTTTGAAGAGCAAAAAGAATAAAAAAGAAGAATTTAACCGAATACAGTATGAAAGCGGTGTGATCATCGACGACGCGGGATCTCAGCCATACCAAAACGGGGCACACCGCGATGAGACACACACAGAGGACCGGCCCGGCTCAACTCGGAAATGACCCGCGAGATGGCTCTCAGAGAGGGGCTTGTCTCAGGAGGAAGCCGTGAAAAGGACCAGGCACCTCTCTCCCTCCGTGTTATGCACTACCCGATATGGCTTAAATCGGAATCATTTTGTTTGCGAAAAGTTGGCATTTGGGCGGGGCTCGGCGAGAGGTAGAGCGCGTTTTCGAGGAGGACAAGGGTTTTAAAGATACGTACCTGCCATGACACCCTGGATGACAGGTTTTCGACGCGAATCTTGTGACGAGTTTGGGTTGGTGGGCCATACCTAAAATGGGGGAATTACTGGGGAACCTCGAATAGACCCGAAAAAAGATCAGAATTGCTGGAAAATTTGCATATAGATAGAGTTGACGCTGCTGATCATTTCTATTTTGAAGAATTTGGCTATTGATCTTTAGAACTCGAAATACGATATCGTCGACTCTATCTTTACGCAAATTTTCAAGAAATTCCAATTTTTCCGGGTTTATTCGAGGTTCGCCTAATTAGCTCGCTGAAAAAAAACTATATAGGGGGACGATGAAGCCGTTGGCTTCTACATACTTGGGACGCGTCGAAGATCCCGTTGTGCTATAGGTGGGAGAATGATGTTAGGTAGGATAAAAAATACCTTGAGGCGCCTCCGCGGGGTCCGCCGAAGTCGCGGCCACCACGTCCGCCTCCGTAGCGATCGTCAAAGTCGCGTCCACGGCCGCCACCATTGCGTGGGCCACGGCGGGACATCTCGATGACGACACGCTCTCCGCAGAGATCCTTTCCGTTGAGTTCGTAGACCGCATCATCAGCATCACGATCATCGGAGAATTCCTGAAATTGAGGTTTTAATTATATTTTATATAGACAATAAATCTACTTTTTAATTAACTATAACTATATTTTTAACTTACCACAAAGCCAAATCCATCCTTCAACACAACATCCATGATACGTCCGTAGCCACGGAAGAAGTGCTCGATGTCACGCTCGGTGGCACGGTGGGGCAAACGCCCAATATAGACGCGAGCAGAGGACATGTTATATCCTGAAAATCATTATAAATATTTGCTTTTTGTATCAACAAAATGAGCAAGAGCATAGTCTTCAACAATTACGGCGTTATTAGTTAATAAAATTAAAGAGAACTATAGAAAAAAGAGGAATGAAATCTAGGTGACAAAATTAGAATAAGAAGAGTATATATTTACTTACTAATAACTTTGAATAATAAGTGAATAAGAATAATCAATGGTCAAGATCCGAAAATGGCCGCTGTCGCCATAAAACAGCTACTCTCAACCCCCCAAAAAAGTGCAAAGTGTTGCGAAATAGTATTAGAAACGATGACTCATCATAAAGAAATATTTTCGAAAAGGTTTAAAAGTCTTTTAGGGATACTTTAACCCACAATAAGTCCACCTTTAAAACACAATTCATCAATTCAAAAAAATAATGCTAAAAATGAGAATATTTAGGATGATATTTTAGGGAGGTGGTCTCGGGGGTGGTGAGGAAGTAATGAATGACAAGAATTGCGAGCAACTGGTATGGGCTATCGAGCAGATATGACCTGTATGTTGTGGCCATCTGCGACACGAGGCCCCCGGCACTTTTTGGGGGCTCCCCGTCCCGCTTGGATAGGAATAGGGCCGGGGCCTCCCGAATCGATTGGTCGGTTACGGTAGAAAGAGCGCGTGGTAGGCGGTAAGCGGGGTCACTTTGCGGTGAATTCAAATTTTGGGGTTGGAAAAACGGGAATTCACGTCTGAAAAACAGCGGAAACTGGAAAATAACCAAATCATCTAGACTTCGATAATTTTAAGCAAATGGTTAAAATCTGAGGCTCAGGTTCAGGCTCAGGCCCCGGCTCGGGCCCAGGCCCAGGCCATGGCTCAGGCTCAGGGTTGTTTTGGTGTGTTTAAGCTGATACTTGGGTTTAAGCAGGTAATTCGTACTCACATCAAGACTTTTTTAAGTTTTTTTTTGCGCTCTCTACAACTTCCCAAAACCATTTATTTCCATTTCCGGGACATAAAATTCTGTTTATAAATTTCCTGTTCGGAATTAGATGGCTTTTTCCGCTTCTCGCATCGATTCTCTGAGGGCCGTCACAAAGCGATGAACATCAGTGTAGTTATTGTAGAGATGCACCGGGCTGCATCGGATGATATAAGGGTATCGCTTGTCCACCTAAAATAGTTATATTTGAAGGTATGCCAAAAATTTCTTACAGCTACACCTCGCCTCAACAACTCCTTGAAGATGACGTCGATGCTGACGTTGAACTTTAGGGATAGCTGGAGGAATTCGTTAAATCTGTAAATTTTTGGGTCGAAACCTGACAACCACGCTCGTGGAAATTCTTTGGAGTAATAGATTTACACCAAATCTTCGATTCTCGTTTGCTGGAATCTTCGGAGCAGAATTCCTAAAAATCATAGACGCATAAAATTAATCAAATTCACGAAAAAAACTATAGAAGTTATCTACCTCTAGTAGATGCTCAAGGTA
The DNA here is from genome assembly GCA_038088335.1 of Mesorhabditis sp. LJ9110. Taxonomy (NCBI): domain Eukaryota; kingdom Metazoa; phylum Nematoda; class Chromadorea; order Rhabditida; family Rhabditidae; genus Mesorhabditis; species Mesorhabditis sp. LJ9110. The sequence goes on along the minus strand of JBBGBA010000112.1, from coordinate 70,293 downwards.
TCCAGTGAGGTACATAGATTTGCTGCGTAGCTCCTCCATTGTGACTGTTTTAAAGACCTATAAAAATTATTGTTTTACATATTAAATTACATTTTTATAAAAATCATTACATTTAGCGAATGGTGATTAAAAAAATAGAATTACCTCCAACATTCCGAGGACCGGAACAACCAGGAAAACGGGCGGATTACTAATTCGATACCCAGCCGCTCCCACATCCAGATCGAGCTCTAAAATCATACTCTACTGTTTTTATTTTGGTATTCAAGTTACTATTATCCATATTAAATCGCGTCTTCATTTTGTGACTCCACCAGCCGAGCATACGCTCTCGTTTGTCCTCTTTAAAGCGTTCATGAACGAAAATTCCGGCTAGTCCTCCGGCTCCGGTACAGAAATATCTAAAATTCCGACACTGTACGATAACCCGTTTTTTACGAACTTGTACGAGCACCAGGCTGCAAAATCGACATCCCAGAAGTGAAGCTCCAGAGGTACATTTCCAAAAGCGTGAGCAAGGTCCCACCCGACAAGGCAACCCTTGAATTTCAAATTGACAAAAGAAAAACTGCCAGATTCACCTTTTCGTGGCCCTTCTTGGTAATAGCTGGAATATCGAAAAGTTGTCCAGTGTAATATTGAATTCCCGAAAAGAATACGATAGCGATTTCATTGCCATTTTTCTCGATATATTCAAGAATATCGTCGGTTCGAAGGGTTTCTTCTCCTTCCCTTGGTTCTAGGCAAACCTAAAATGACAAAATACTTACAACATCAAAGTTCAGATAAAATTCAATTTAAGTTAATTAAATAAAAGAAAAATAAAATTAAAATACTTACCATTGATTCCTCAACAGTACGACCATGTAGCCTCAATTCCGATTCAATAGCGTAATGATCAGATGGAAAGGCTCTAGATTCCAACAGTATTTTATGACGTTTATCGGTAGGTTTGTAAAATGCTGTCTGAATTTGAGCTTACTTTTATATGCAAATCCATACCAATAAAACGTGAATATTGACTGTCAGCCCATTCATAAGCGCCACTTCTTCCGGTTTCCCTCCAACAATTCGAGCCACTCCTGCTAGGGCGCACTCATCTCCGTGAGCCCACGGCACCGGCTCGCTCAGATGCCCATGCACTCCACTACGTTCCAATTAACGGGCATACGAACACTCACTGCTCTCCCCATTTCGTGAATTGTTCTTGCATCAGGATTGGAGTGGCTTTCGGCATTAGACCCAAGCTGTTCCCACACATGTAGATGCAGTCTTCCTCTGGGTTCACCAAGCTTAGATCGACTAGAAAATGGTTGAAATTTTAGTGCTTTCGGGTTATCGGGGGAGTTCCCTTTTAATCCCGACGTCAATTAGCAGAGTAAAAAGTCCATCAGCATATTTTCGTAAAACTAACTCGATTACAATTGCGAGAACTATATCAAATCAAAAATCTTTGAGCTGAAGTTTTTGTCGAAAAATCTACATCTTTTATAATTTTTATAACAATTTTGAAAGGTCTGACGCTTAGGTGTGCTAAGGAAAAATATGCCTCATGCGAAAACGACAAATCCTTCTAGTTAATAGAATATTTAGGTAAGATATAACGGACCATGAGGTAGCTTCCCATTTTTGGGATAGACGAACTGCTTCCGAACGTGTTTCAGGGAGCACGAATCAGTCAAAATATCAGCAAGTTCACGTGAAAAGACGTCGACTCCATGCTTCGCGGCTTCTCCCTCCAGCCATTCGGTAACAGCTGCCTGTGTTTTTGCTGCCATTTTTTTACTAAAATCGTAGATGGCTTTTTAGTGAACTTTTAATTCTTTAAATTTGAAAAATCACGTTACAAAGAGTAAGGCAATTTAAAAGTATAAAGACTGTCTAGAAGCGCCGAAAATAGCTGCCGAAACAAACAAGACGTGCTAGAAATCGAAAAAGATGGCCGGTCGTATGCAGATGGAATGGGCGATAAGACGGGGAGACTACTCGATCGGGGCACACAGGTGTGAAAATCTGCCATGTGGTGCTGCCGTGCGAAAGTTTGACATTAAGTTGATGGGCAGCGGGCTAGACTAGTAATAATTTACTGTACTTTTTCTAATGTAAATAACTTTCCATTTTACTGTCCAAATGGCATCTCAGCCTCGAAAACTGTCCAAAACGAAATTTTTGGAACTTCTTGTTTTGATCCAGGGTGGTTTTAAGCGGCTAAAATTACAGAATCAATGTAATGGCTCAAAATTTAAGCAGGCGAGAGCTAATTAAGCATCTAATGAAAAAAGTAATAAAAATAAATTTTACATACAAGGTGTCCCAAAAAACCCCACGACCCCTCTAGCGGCCCGGAAAAAGCTCGCATCGGGCTGATTTTTATACCATTCGAAAGCTCTCAAAAAGGCGAGAAAACAAGCGCATTTTGCTTAACAAAATTCTGTAGCTTGCGCTCGGTATTGAACAATTACTTAAAAAATCCGGAAAATCGGAAGCGTCCTGTTAGCTTGAGGAAGCAATTAACGTTTTGTTTTTGCATAAAATCCACCGTTTTCATGGGTTTTTGCCGTAAAATTCGTGAATTAAAATGTTTATGTTGAAAAACAAAAAGTGCTGCTTTTCTCGCCTTTCCGAGAGCTTTCGATAGGTAGCAAAATCGTAAAATCGGATGCCATTCCTTTCCGCTAGAAGGAGGTTCATTTCAAATAAAAATAAAGCTAAAAACACGAAGTTTGACCATAATACAATGAAACAAAATGTGCGGCTATACCAAAATCAGATGCCATCAAATGAGATATTGCATCGCGTGATCGGTGCCCCCATCCTCTCCCCCCATTCATTGATCATTCTTTCTACGAAAAAGGGCACAAGGTCCCCCCGTCCTCTATTCCCCCCATTTACCCATCGACCATTAGCCCTCTCTATAACCCTCTCATCATCACCATCTATGTTCTTTCTTTCTTCTTTTTCTTTATTCCGTATCCATCCCTATATCCCTCTCTTTTACCCTTTTTTGTGTTTGACCCCTTATCAGAAACCAAGGGAGCTGTACCCCCCGCGCCAGCCGCTATCCCATGATTCGTCTAGTTCGCTTTTTTCGGGCAAAGAAAAAAACAAACGGTTCGGTGATATGGTTAAGGGGACGGGGATGGTTTGACTAAAGATTTGGTGCGAGTATGACACAAAACACGCGTATATAATTTTATTACGTAAAATTTTCAAGCTGACAGACGCCTCGTGTGTCGGGGCGACGAGGACGTTAAAGTCATTTGAAAACCTCATCCGAAAAAATTGGATACTTGCTATCCCTTTAAGCGATGCCTGGGTTAGCTAATTTTTTAGAAGTCGCGAAAATTCGAGTAGAATTCCCTGGCCAAAAAAGACCATACCCATGGCTTGTTAACCCCCGAAATGACGCGCGTTGCGTGCCGAGGTGACGACGAATTCTAATCCAGGGAAAATCTAGCGAATCCATTGCCAGAAATCCAGAATATAGCATTGTCAATCCCTTTAAAAAAGCGTAAAATTTTTATAATTGTAGTTTTCAATCAAAAACATTTACATAATACACATTTTGCGCATCTGTTGTCTATTTTATTTATCATATAAAAGCCTACAAAAAGATATGATCCAAATACATCATATGCATAAGAATGAAAGAGAAGGAGCTGAAATACAGTGAGAATTCACACGCATAGCAAATAAAAAGGCATAAGCTAGGCGATAGGAAAGCTTCTTTTTTGCAGTTTGGACAGGTTGCAAGAGATAGATAACTAGACACAAATCCGATTTTTTTTAGTTAAAATCGGGCAACCGTAATCCGGCGTGGGCCGGGGCCATTGGAGCTGTAGGCTGATGGGAGCCGCCGGGGGAGCAGATAGCTAAAACAAGAAAGTTTTTCTGGGGGGTTGTTTGTGGCTGACGGCGATAGCGAAAAGATCTTTAGTTTGTGTAAAAATGAGTTCCGTCCTTTTCCTCTTTACATCGTTAGGATGTCAAAAACGGAACGGACGTACCGCTGCTCAAATAGAAATTCTCAAATACCAAAAAATAATAGTTTTTCTGAGGTTTAAAGGTATAGATTTTTTGTGGATTTCCTCGCGATACGCAACGCACGTTTCCTAATGCGTATGCGTTGCGTTTCGCGGAAAAATCAGAAAAAAATTAATGAAATCATGGTCTGGCAGAATGTCGAAAAAAAATAATGCCGAAATCAAGAAAATAATAATAATGCCGAAATTCCATAAAGTCGAAATTGAGAAAATAATAATTCCGAAATTTCATCGAAATATCACAATGTCGAAACCTAAGGATGTCGGCATTTTTCGTAGGTTGTCGGTATTTTGTGTTTTTCATCTTGACGCTATGGAATATCGATATTCAGCCCCCGTCCACCAAGCCTATCAAGCTTTGCCCGTCCCTTTAACATATTTACCCGTATTTTCGCTTCCCGTTTTCTTCATCAAAACCTCGTCGCATGAAGGTGATAATGTTGGAGACCTTAAAAGAACCCTTTTATAATTTTTTAAGAATATACCAAAGTCCTCCACGCACTCAACGTCAACCTCTGCTTATGCGCTTCCCATTCAACAGCAGCCTGGGTCATGCATTCCGCGAATGTTTCCCAATATATCGGGTCGAAACCACGGCCCTGGAACGCGACGTGACGACGCCCAAGGCTCTAAATTTTATTAGTATTAATTAGTAAATTTTTTTGTTTAGCCAAAAAAATTACGTTTTTCAATCTTTTTATGACCCCTACCAGACCCTGCAATAAAAAGAAATGTTCAAAGACCTCCTTCCACCCCTTTTCCAATCCCCCCTTTCCGGTGCTCCATTCAGCCAAACACTAATCTCGGCGAGTGGTCTGCCCTGCCGCTCACCTCAAAGTGCTGTTCGATTTTCTCCGGAAATTCGATGTTCTTGATCACGTATTCGAAGCTGCGGGTAAACACCTAGATGATGGGTTAATGTCAAAATGTCGAATTTCATAATGTCGAAATTTGAGATTGCCGAACCTCATAATGTCGAAATTCAAATACGGCGAAATTTCGGATTATCGAAGTTTTATTTCAAATGCCAAAACCGAGAATCTAGAAATTTCCATGATTTACAAATATTGCGGAAAATCTCCCAAATGCTATGCAAAAATTTCGGGATATTGATGTTTCGACGTCGACATATTGATGTCGGCATTATCATTTTCCGACATAATGACTTTTGGGCTTCCGATAGAAAATTCAAGGTGACTAATCTCTTCTAGATATTTTAAAGCTAACCTGCGCATGCTGCCGGAATCGAGGGTCATATTTTAAACGGCCCTGAGGGATTTTCTCGAGGCCAAAAATCGGCTTGATATCCGGTTGAGCGGTCAGCACCATAAGGAAGATTTTTGAGCCGACGTGCTCGGAACCGGTCTAAAAATTGGATTTTAAAATATTTTTTTATATAGACACAATTTAAACCATAGTAAGTATAATAATAATAACCCACTTTTTTACATTTTTTCCAGCTGTGCTCAAGCAAAATTCGCTCTCGACGAGTTAAAAAATGGTTGACTCTTTCAACACATAAAGGTCGAGCCAAAGCCGATTCATAACTTGTGGATTTCACTGGGCAAGCTGAAGTCGATGGCCCTGGTTCCCCGGGATCCCTTCAAATTTGCATAATGGGGGATTTGACGAGTCAAACCCTTCGCTATGCGCGTCCATGGCTGATACCCCAGAATCGACACTTCCCTCCATATAACTGCAAGATGGGCTTTGGGCCATTGAGACGTCCAGCATTTCTTCATCTCGGGGTGGATCGGTTTTGGAGACGCGTACTAAACGATAGATTAAATTGGATATATCGCAATTCGTGTCGAAATTCATAATGCCGAAATTTCATGATGTCGGCATTTCTTTTAATAGTAATTTAGGGGTTTCCCGGGAGATTTATTTATGTAGATTGCGCAATACTAGCATGTCCATATTCTGAAAGCCGACGTTATCAATCTCGGTATTTTGAATTTCGAAATGATGATTTTCGGCGGTTTGAATTTCGTCATTATAAAGGTTTGACATGCTAAACTTCGATATTTTGTATTTCAGCATTTCGATTTTCAAAATCTCGACATAAACCTGTTCTTATCGAAGCATTAACGATTTTTGACGCCCTAATGACCTTTAATCCACTTTTAATTAATCATCAAATTCGTCTGATCCATTGAGCGAAAAGTTCATAGAATGATTTCCCATTGAACAAGCCCTAAGCTACGCTTATCCCATTTTCATTCTTTTTCTTGCGGAGTGATCGTATTAATGAAAAAACACGAGCCGAGCGGCCTCCTCCCCATCCATTTGGAATGTGAATGGCATCTCGCGTGCATCCCTGATGAGCCCGATAATTAATCGGCTGCGATGTGTGGAGGGTTAAAGGGTTTTGGAAGTCAAATTAAACCATACTAGAGATCTAGAAAATATAAACATTACAACGCGCTCAAAACTTTAGAATTTATTTATTATTTTTATATATCTTCAACTATTTAAATCTTCTTGTTATATATCTAGAAAAATGATCAAATTAAGCATAGATCCGGTTAAGGCCACTAGAATTTATCTACTATTTTTTCACCTCCTAAGCTCTTTAAATCTTTTGATACATCTAGAAAAACTTATAAAAAAATTCTCGAAGGACCAAAGCCTATAGGACTCATTTAAAATCTTCAAATAACTTTTTTAGATTGATTTACCATTTTATAGAATTAGAAAATTTTTCGAATTTAGCACAATTTTACCAGAAGCCCCCAAAATTGGTTTACTATTTTTTTAAGTTGAGACCATTTTTCGATACCTTTGTTCTTCCTCGGCGGCGGTCTCTCAATCTTGTAGCGCATCTCGGCCAGCGTCGGCTTCTGTTTTTTGCTTTGATCGGCGCCCATTATGGTAAATAATTCGGGGACCCGGCTCCTGAAACGAACGACCCCGATAAATCGGTCAACAAAACGAGCTGAATGAAGCGGAAACGGTCCCTGAATCCGGAAATCCGTGAAACGTTCTTTTGTAGCTGGAATGGGAATTGCAAAATAAGGAATCGAGTGAATTGCCCTGAGGGGTTCGGGCCGGCCTTTATAACCACTGTGCCGCATTAGCACCGGAAATCCGATTCAGAGTCGACGGAATACGTCGCGGGGTTCTTGACGGCAGGGGTTGGATAGTTGATTTGGGTTGTTTGAATTAGAGGCAAGAGACTATAGCTATAATGGTAAGTTAATATGTGGATAAAGTTTTTTGAAAAATCCTCTTAAAATTAAAGCCTAAAGCTCACTAGTCTAGTCAGCCCCACAGCGATGAAACAGAACTCAAAGCGTAGCTGAAAAATAATTAACTTATCCAAGAGAAATAAAGCGCGAAAAGGCCAGCTTCGAGTTTTTAGATAAACTTCCTGGAAGATAAAATACGATCGAAAAAGCATGGAAAAACCGCGAGAAACTCTTCCTAAATTAAAAATTAGCTCTTTAAGTCTCTAACGATGAAAAAGACCCGGCTGAGAATGCCGAAAATGCCTAACATGCACTCGCTAAAATAGAACGTGAAAAAACGCTAAACATCTTACCAAAACGACCAGCTTCTAGGTTCGAACTCAACTTCCGGGTCAAAAAGGGTAAAAGTCTAGAAAACTCGAAAAAAACGCCTAAAAACCAATATAAAAGCAACATTTATAGTTTCGGCCTCTCAAAACTCAATCCACACCCCTCCCAAAATTGCACCTGCTAAAAAATTGACGAGCTTCTAGTCTCCAGCGCAACTTTCACTCCCAAATCTTCCAAAAGGCGTATCCCATCCGCCGGAAGCGATATTCGTCATGCCCCCCCCCGCCCCCCGAATTGAATTCGTACGCCCAATGAGCACTCAACTTCGAAAGAGCCACCCCAACACAGCTATTCCACCGGTGGCCCCACTTTTTAACTGTCTCCCGTTCCTTTTTATCGTTTTCAATTAGGAATTGGGGGTCTGGTGGGGTGGAGTGTGGCGGAGTGGGAATCCCAACCGGAATTTGGAAGGCCTTAGGGGCCCGGAGGAATTCGGGTTAGGTTGAAGCTGTTGAAAAACAGGATATCGAAAACAAAACGTCAAATTTCATGATGTCGAAAATGTGATGTCGAAACCCATAACATCGAAATTTCATGGTGTCGAAATTTCAGACAATCGAAATTTACATAGGCAAATTTCCCGGAAAAACCCCAAATCCTACTATATATAAAAAAATAGTTCCTGTGTGTGTATGTATGTGTGTGCATTTGCATGCAACTTCCGTCAGCGTGTTCCAGTAGTATCGGATTAGGAGAAGGACTTAAAGGCATGTATGATGCGTCATAAGATGCGTAATGGTCTTGGGATGACTGCACACATATCAGATTTTGTAAAATATGTTGTTTTCGACATTAAAATTAAGTTTTTCTTGAAAAATTGGTCACCCCTCTTTGTTAGGAAACGATTAGCATGCTCCGGAAGTGGCGGAAGGCTATATAACGTGAGAGAGGCAGCCTTTTTTCATTATTTCTGATCGCGTTTCGTGCGAATTTTGCCATTTCAAAATGTCGACATTTTGAAAATTCGACATCATGAATTCGCCATTCTTAAATTCAGACATCAGAAACTTTTGACATTAATTTGCATAAAAATCTCCCGAAAACCCCTTAAATAAACATCATTAAATTTCGGCATTATGAAATTCGACATCAACGTTTTCAACATAATAAAACCAAATCCACCAGTGCCGCCCCACCCGACTTTTTAACTTTCTTCCGTTCCTTTTTATCATTTTCAATTAGGAATTGAGTCTGTGGAGTGTGCCCCTGGCCGGAGTGGGAATTCCGACCGGAATTTGGCAGACCCTAGGGACCCCCGTGGATTTGGAGGCCTTGATGGCAAAGAAGAAAGAAGAAGCGGAAGAAAGGGAGTCTGGAATGGACCACATAGCCAATGGATGAAAATTGAAAGGAAAACACGAAAAATAGAGGATAGACGGGGGCAAGAATTGGAAATGTATTACGGTGAAAGAAGCGTAAAGTTTTTGAAAAAAAGTCTTTGTTGCTTAGCGGGGGTATCGGGAGGGGGGCCACGCCCACTTTTATTCCTTACTTTTCTCAATAGGCGTGTTTGGAGTCTCCACCCCCCACTAATACACCAGTACCCGGAAAGCCCTGAAAAATATCCTTGAAATCCAAATTTCCACTTTATTTTGAAAAGTAGACTCATAAGGTCCCTAAACTTTCAATCAGACTTCGAAAAAAGTTGTAGACAGCGGAAAAAATTAAGCTAATTTTTTGGGCTTAACGCCTTTTAGAAAGAAGCGGTGCAACCCCGCCTAAAAAGGCTAATATCAAGCCCGAGAGGTATAACGGGGAGCGCGAAAGAGAGTAGTAGATGAGAACGAGGGTCCCATGAAGGGCCCCCGGCAGTGGATGTGTGTCTCTCCTCCCCTCGAATGAGCGGCAGAATGAGCGGCACCACACGCCTCGGAATATCGTCGCAAACGAGGCGAATTGGCTCGCTCCGCCCACAATCTATAGACGACTTAAAAGGGTGAAAGGTTGATGTTGCGCTTGAATGGAACTGACGTTAAAGCTGAATGACAAGCATTGAAATTTTGGTTATTAATTACCGTTCTGAATGAGCGGAAAGTTGCGTAGTCACAGAAAAAATAGGGTTATTTTTAGACATTCTAAACTTCATCTAAGTTAGAAAAATCAAAATTATCGAAATTGGCTTTGAAAAGCGGAGCAAAACGTTGCATAGACCTAGATAATACAACGTATGCAAATTTTAGAAAACCGGTACAACAAGTTCCGCTAAGAAGGGAAGTGAAGAAGCTAAATAGCGAGTTTCGTAGCTTAATATTCCAAAAATAATTCTTTAGCTGAAAGTTGCATAGTCATAAATGTAAATGAATGATTTATGGGAATTCAACACAGATGCAGATTTTGAAAAAAATTTGTTAGCGTTAAATTGAGGTTTTTAGAAGCTAAGAAAAAGTTATATAAAACGTTATATAGGTTGGAATTTTACACAACAAGAATGATTTATCGTAAATCACTATTTATGTAAATTTTAGAAAACATGAATATGTTTAACTTTCGTTTTTAGCAGTTAAATTTTGGATTTTAACGCTTAATATTTAGAAAAAGTTGCGGAAGAACATAAATAAATTCATATCTCTATGCAAAATTCTTAGAACGACCCAAATACACTTCATTTAAATAATGTTTTCACAAACAAAACCCCGAAAAGAAAAACTGGGAGAGTGGCCACTTTGCCGAACTTCCTGTTACCGTCTTGGTGGCCCCCAAAAAATTATGCACGGCCGGCCGCTTCGGGACGCCAAAATAAGGCGATCCCGTGGAGGTAATGAGGCGACGATCTCCTCCAAACGACTCTAAATAACTTGGGAGGGGCCCCGAAATACGATATACACCTAGTTACGCGGGGGATGTCTAGCGGAGGAGGAGGAGGTGGTGGTGGACTTGATACCAAAAATAAGTCTAGCACCCAACCACAATTTTGCAAATCTTAAAAAATATTTATTGAAGAAATCTGGTTAAAAACATACACTTTAATTTTGCAAGTATCTTAATTATAACCCCTTACTTTGACGTAAAGGAATTGGACGATCAAAATACGCTAATTAGCTATATTTAAATCAAAATAAAATGGCGAAAATACCGGCACTGACCTATCTCAATTAGACACCAATTATCTTTGCTTATCTATCAAGGGAATTGAGGTAATTGTTGGCATCTGGCCAATAATTGTTATTTAAAAAAACTGCGCGCCACCTATCTGACGATCCGCATCCGTCATTCCCAGCCCGGGGGATGAAGCGATAATTAGAGATGGAAAATGCGCAGACACAGGTGCTATTTTTCTGGGCTCTCGTGGAGACTCGGATTAGAGCGGCCGTCACTACCACGAGAGCATCTTTTTTCATTGCCACTGCCACGGATTCCGGGATTCCAATAGAGTGGAATGGAGAACAACCAGAAAAACCGAGGGGAAAGGGATATGCCGAAATTATAGGCCAAAAAGCTAGTCAGGGAATTCAGGAGAGAAGCCCTGCCTAATCTGGCAGAATTCCATCGGGAAACCTTGCATTGTGCTTTGAGGGTTTGGAGAGATCTTTGGAATGTGCAGCTAGAGCTTTTTCTAAAATTGAAAGGTTCATGAAAATAAACGTTGTGATATAAGTAGAGAAACCGAAATTTTGCACCCCCACCTCCGGCTGTTACTTTCAAAGCGGATTTTGCGCGAAAATTGAACATCTCTGTAGGATAGAATCGAACGTATTTAAAAACGTACGGTTGTGGATGTGGAGACATCAGTAAGAATTTTCGATATGCTGTGAAAATTTCGTGGACACCAGAAACACCACCAGTTCTTTTAAAGCAAACTAAACTGCAAAGCTAAGAACATTCGCAAAAATTTCAGCATTACTATTTTTAGAAGAACAGGCTCCATAATAATAATTGTAATATTAAGTTTAATTGTGCATCACGGTATTCGAGTACGGCGACAAACCATGACTGGGCAAATGCACTGGCGCGTCTTTCAGAACGCAGCATATTTTTCTGGTATCTATCAAGGTTATCATAGTGCCACTATCTATATTTCAATCAAGACTTATTACCTAGGCTAAATTTTGCCCAAATGCGATTTATCTTGGCGCTCAGCTGCTCACCAATTCGACCCTTCCAGATATTGTCGAATGTTACCGAACGGTACTTCCGAGGTCGGGTTGTGCTTTTCCGAAGATTTTTCAGATGTTCCCGGAAAAGACTCCTCCTCTTTCGGATTTTGCGAAGGTATCGGGCTGAGCTAAATGTCACATGCTAGCTGATCGTGACTGGTGAGATCCAAAAGGTCCCCCGATTCCCCGATTGATCGGTGGGGCATGGTCCATTTTCTGGTGCAAGATATGTTCCCTCGCAACACATCCTCTTTCAGTTGGACAGCATCACAGTCACCCCACTCTCATACCACGTGTGCTCCACGAAGTCGCCGGCAAATTTTTCCTTCCTTATCTTTTGTATGTGTTTGCGGATATCGCTTTCTTTATCTATGGTAGATGTCAGCAGCTTTACGAAATTCAGCAAGCTTGATTTTAGGATCAAGGCCGATTACGGTCGTCTCTTTAAAACATGGGCAATACAAATACGTTGCCGGTGGTCTCACAGGTAAAACGCTAGCAACAGATGAATCCGTAAATAACCTGACATAGATCAAGTCCACCGTCCAACTAGTGACCGGCGATGTGAGAGGAGCACTGGAGACTCAAGAAAAGTTTCTGCACGAGTGTCCTGGGGTGGCGCAGGTAAAGAAAGTGCACCCACGTGCACTCGTTAATAACCATCACAAGGCTTGTAGTTGACGTCGGTCGTAGAATTAGTTGCCACTGATGACGTCGCCAAGTTCAAAGAAACGAACCTTCGCAGCGTGAAGACATTTTCGAATGCAGCGGACGGCCTTCCAGTCGTGGGCCATGTCAAAGGTTTGGATTTTGAGACCAAGCAGCACATGATGGAGATAACAAACTATTATATGTCCGATTTATAGCCGTCGTGCACAAGGTGGTTGGCGATGATGAAGGCGCTATGCGGGCGGTCAATAGTGCGAATCGATCAACTGGTTGGTAACGTTTAATGCCAATAAAAATCCCCCAACATCGCATATATTTTTGTTCTTGCAGCGGTCATTGGTGGCGGCGTGGGTGGATTCCTGGTTGGCGGCCCCATTGGAGCAGTAGCAGGCGGAATTAGCGGAGGAGCTGCGATGGATGGAGTCATGACGGGTGTCGATTCGGCCGTCAACGGAAAATTTACGTAGGCACTTTTAAACAGAAACGTCCTAACGAGCCGCTAAGTCCGCATGGTTTTATCGCCGCCGTTGACAATGCTATCGAGAATCCATCTGGTGGCGCTTTCTTCGATGCATTGGCGGTGCCGGTAATGGATGGGGTCGCTGGCTATTTCGCCGGACAGCAGACTGCTAAAATACAAAATGGTATGTGCAAGTATCAAAACACATACGTACCTTGACAATAGGGGTGGCAAAGAGCCAACTTGCCGATGTGGTGGGAAAAAGAGATACCATGCAAGCCAAGCTTGACGCCGCCATGGTCGATGGGAAGATCACGGACGGACAAGCTATCGCACAAGGCGCAAAAATCAATCAGCTGACCAACAAGATTACTAGACTCGAGTCGAAAATAGGTATGCCCACTAACGGAAAATAAGTTGTGATTGTGAAAACGTGAAGGTGCCTTGGAACCCTTCACGGATCCGAAAACGGGCGTCACGCATCAGATCAAGCCCGCAAAAGCTATCCCCAAAACAACGGCTGCCAAATGCGGCATGACAGCTACGACGGTCGCGGATAAGCAACAGGAGCAAGAAAAAGATAGTAAGCCTTCCCATTCAGTTATTCATATTCTAAACAATAAAAAAATGTAGCGCACCAGTATTGGGTCAGTAAAAGGTTTCACTCTTCATTCTCCAGTGATAAAAAAGACTTTAGGATGCCCTAATATGCAAAAGCTTCAAGAGCTCCTCGATCAAATGACCATCACGGAATATCAATGGACGGTAACATAATTTTCCATACTTGATAACTTTAATTGCAAAATATACAAGGGAAAATGCCCTTTTTAGATCATAGAGGAGCTGGTCGACAAGTGTTGTCCCTCAAACTTCACGGAACCGACCTTGTCAATGCTAAAGCAACAGCAACGAAGTTCAGCAGAACGATGCAACAATTGCTGGAGAAGACCGTGAGTATATAGCGAGTTAGCTAAGAAAATGGGTTTGCCTGCAGGCAAGGTACGTGAATATGTGCCAGCGCGCTATGCAGGGCAAATGCGTTAAGCGAGACGCAGATGAGGACGAAGAGGAGGAAGATGAGGACGATGATAAGGTTGTTAAAATACGAGAAATAATAAACCTTGTTTTGAACGATCCATAACAGCCACAAGCTCTTGCAGATTCGCTGTCTCCATTGGAATATTAACGGGATTTCGGCACAGCTAAAGACTGACATTGGATTTATTCCGTTAGCCATAGTTCAGCCGTATATCTGTTTCTTTTTCAGTTGGCTACTTATGTACAAGCCACACATTATCCTTCTCAACGAGATCAAGGCGAAGGACTGGCTTGTCGAGGCTCTCGCTGGAGTTCTCGGTTACAGAGTTATGTAAGTAGTCCTTACAGGTGGTTATGCAAGACAACGGAAAAATTATAATTTATAAACAAATTAAACAAAATTATAGCCATGTTCCTTCCTCCGCACCAAACAAGCGCTCCATGCGTGGCTCGGCGATTTTTTATCGCAACAGCAAGAAATACATTTGTACACTACGGGATGGCAAACAGATGGAATGGAAAAATGGTGCGCCAGGCAAGTAATAGATAATGGGGGCGAATTGTAAGGCCAAATCTCCAGAAGTGGAAATGGTATGGGCAGACATCACCCTTCGACAAGGACAGCTATATCGTCTGGTGAGCGCCTACGTCCTGCGTGATGCCCACTTCAAGGTGAAGCGTCAGCTTATTTTGATACGAAAATATAGGTGGTCTCGCAAGAATTTGAGCAATTGGCGGATGAAGCATATGAAAAAGTGACCGTAATCGCTGGTGATCTTAACATGAAGAAAAGCAAATTCTTATCGAAGTGGCGTAGTGCCGGCTTCACCGATCTATTGAAGCCTGACTGGGTAACCAATGTCACTTCTGCGGTAAGTGATCAAAATTCAACCACACTTGGCCACTTATAGCACGGATCAGAGACTTGCATTGACTATGTCATGGTTCCTACGGGCGAGGAGTCACATGTCGATTGTTGGGAGCCTGTACGACTTGGAGGAAAAAACTTCCACCTTCCAATTCCATTCACGATCGGACACAACTAATCGTCTTCTGTTGGCTTTTCAATTAAATGTTGCTGGATTGTTGTCTTTATAAATGTTAATAGCAGCAAAAATCCGACGAAACATACTACTTTCATGCTTAGCAACCTTAAAATGTACAAAAATAAGCATTTCCAGAAACCTAAGCTAATCCATACATCAAGTACAAAACCCGACAATTCTGATGCTTGTTTTTCCGGTTGTCGGCCAGCCACTAAAAAAAGCAGCAATGCCGATGCGCAGGGAAGCGTGTAGGCTAATTGAAAATGTTATCTACGCTTTCCCGATGCCATGGCACGACGATAGAATCTAATTTAGTAGGGGCCATGGGGGGAGGGGGGGCAGCTAATAGGAAATTGACCTGAGAAGGTGAATCGAATGGTGGGTCGCGAAAAGGAGAGGGAGGATTGGGATTGGATGGAAAAAATGGCCGGGTTTCATTATTTACAGCTTGGATATCAGATTTCAGGATCGCGTATAATCCAGATGGGGGGAGGGGAGAAGGAGAAAGGGGGAGGAGGAGGTAGACACGTCATTTCGTATGGAGCATTTAAACAAGCTATCGATTATCTGTTTTCAAAGCTTGATTTTAATAATTTGCCTTGCTTAATGAATCCAAAAAATGTACCGGACTTTTGGTCATGCTTTTTAAAGGTATCTGTGGCCTAAAAATTGCAGATAAATGGTTTTTTAGTATATTTAAGACAAATTTCCAATTTTTAAACAATTTATTCATGCTTGTTTATATATAAGCTCGTGTCTGGATTTCTCCAACCTACTAAATCCAGTTGCATACGTCGGGACCACCCCATCGACAATTGCTGTAGGTCGGTCTGCGGGTGGTCCCGACGCTGCGTTGGTCTTCGGGAATCCCGCTCCCGACCACTTCCTGGCCTCCCATCAAACGCTTTCTATACAAAAATATTTGCGTTATTTGTAAATTTACAACTCAAAAAAAACATTTACTATTATTTAAATAATAAATACCAAGTAAATAGTTACACATTTCATTGCTTTTTCGCTTCTTTGGATGCGGTTTTATTGACCGTGATGAGTCGAAACTATGTAATTAATTCTAAACGAACGCCATTGTGTAATCTAACAAAATATAGGGCTTTTAATACGTTGATCTCACTAAAGTAAACAAAAAATGGAAACATCCATTTTTGTTGAATTTCTCCTCTTTATCTTCTTTCTCTCTTTCCCTGATTTTCTCTCGCCCATAGACGTAGTTTGCAAGAAAACCCATTTGAATAAATTGCAAATAAAGCTAAGCATATACTTTTTAGGGAATCAAAATTGGCCAATGGATCTGAAAAAAATCGAAATTGGCATTTTCTGTAAGATCGTCTTATGTTGGCTTTCCAGAAATGGCCGATTTGCAGTAAATATGTAATTTTTTTTAACTTTATGCGTGCTCTGCATGTTGCCTGTAGTTTTCAACGCTTATAGAGCATAAATCTTTATCAGCACTTTGATCGGCACAATGACAAAACATGAAAAGACGTAAAATATCGGGGGGCACACAGAGATCAAGGCGAATTGTAAAGGTAAGAGATTTGTTTTGGGGAGAGAATGGGAACTGTGAGAAGAGAATCAAACATCAAAAAATAGCATCTCTTTTGGCATGATTAATGCATTGATAGGGGTATGGTGAGGCCACACGGGTCGACATTTTGAGCAAGAGGTCCCGTTGACGTGCGTGGGGGTAAATTGGAGCGTAGTGCAGTGAAGTACGACGTATTCCAAGGCACTAATCGTCAAAAACATCAGTTTCTGGGTTTTAAAGTATAATTTTTAAATTAGAATACCCTGCACGATACGGGAGTTTATACAGTATGATAAGGCAGTGCGAAAAGTGCTGGGTGTAGTTGGCATCTGGTGGTTGGTTCCTGAACCAAAAAAGGAGTTATTAGAATTTTTGGAAGGTATTAGAAGCAATTAAGATTCGGTTAGGCTTAGGCTTAGGCTTAGGCTTAGGTTAGCTTAGGCTTAGGTTAGGGCTTAGGCTTAGGTTAGGCTTAAGTTTGGGCTTAGGCTTAGCTTAGGCTTAGCTTAGGCTTAGCTTAGGCTTAGCTTAGGCTTAGCTTAGGCTTAGCTTAGGCTTAGCTTAGGCTTAGCTTAGGCTTAGCTTAGGCTTAGCTTAGGCTTAGCTTAGGCTTAGCTTAGGCTTAGCTTAGGCTTAGCTTAGGCTGAGCTTAGGTTTAGACGTAGGCTTCGCCTAACTTACTTAATCACATTAATTCCAATACCATCCACAATGCACCATATTCTGTTGGCAATATAAGATCAGGGGCTTAGGCACTGGTACACGTATTTTCATGGGAGGGGAGATGTGGGCTATTTTCTACTCGAATCTATCGATGTGAAAATGGGTAGCACAATTTTTGGGGGTAGATTCAGAACTCGTTACGCGTGATGTGGGCCCACAGGGTTGAATATTCTTCGATGATCTGAAATATTCGGGAAATTAATGTATTTAAAAATTCTAGACTTCAGTGATCCTTCAAAAACTATTCGATAACTCGCCTACCTTAGCAAGCCATCGACTAGAAGCCTTGGCCTTTTCGACAATCTTCTCCGGGAGGACGTCGGGAAATTTGTTGCCAAGAATTTCCAGCTTTTCCTCGCACTTCAGAAACAGGAAATACCGCATGTGCGTGCATTTATGGTATAGCTGACTGGCCGCTTTGCACTTCTCACAAACGTAGATTTCCTAAAATTCCAATATTAATATATAAATATCTTTCAAAACTTACCGTAGCCGGCGGGGGAGGATTTTCTATTTCCGATTTCTTCTGCTTTGCTGGTTGTAGCGTCTCTTTATCGTAATTTGTAAAGTCGAAGAACTGCTCGACAGTCGTGATTGGATGTTTTTCACAGGCCTTAAAAATTTTCGTATTACAGTAAGTATTTTTTTCGCTACCTGGCAAAGCGATTCATTATAGTCTGGCTCCCGGAAGGTGATATTGGTATATCGCTCCAAACAGCTCTCCATCCGGTCATTCCAATGTGTCACTTTTCGCAGCTTTTCCATACAGCCCAGGTTTTTCTTGACGACTTCAATCATTGGCTTGAGGACGGTCCAGTCTTAAGAAATGTAACTTTAGGACTATTTAGATCTTTAATACCTTCTTTTTCCTGTGCTTCTTGAAAGTATTGCAACGAGAGGACATGCTGGAACATTGCTGAGATGTAATTAAGCAGTAGCATATGGGATGGGTCACGGATTAGGAAAGAAGCATCAAGTTCCGGGCCGTCGGCTTCGACTAAAATCGATTCTTTAATTTGTGGATTAATATTAGCATACCTTGTTCAGTTTCTACGACTTCCGGTGGCATCTCCGAAGCTATCGCCGGGAACAATTCACTCAACGGGTACACCGGCTCGATGATCTGTTCCGATCTGGCCTGCTTGATGTAGTTGACCTGGACAGTCGCGTAGTCGGCAGCAATTTGTTCACACCAGCCAGAGTACTAAAATATACTACGTTTCTCATTAAAAATCGGGATCCATACCGTACTACTATTACGGTAAGTAACGTTCCGAGTTTCAGGGTCAATTCGAGGAATGTATTTCTGGAGCATCGTCTGGTTATCGACCCTCCAGAGCGCGCAATCATCGCGGTGGATGTCCTTTTTGTAGACGACGAACGTTCCTTTCTGAATTTAAATATCTTAATAGGATTACTATACTGATTACTTACCGGTAGATACCCTTCAGCCGATCCAAAACAGCCTAGCCTCTTCTTCACTTCCTGATTCATCGCTTGTTTCGTACGTGGCGACAGGCAGATATCTTCCCCATTTATTACTTTGGGCGCTTTTTGTTCTTCTTCTATCCGAGCTTGTTCTTCTTGCGCTAAAAATATAAAATTATGCGTTTTTTAAGTGAATTTTACCTTTCTTTTGTGCATTTTCTTGTTCCTGCCATTGTTGCATAAATATCGCCTTTTTACTCAGCGTCATATGCAAAACAAGCGGTTCCTTTTTCTGTTCAGCATTTGCATCCGGAGGCACTGGGGGCTTGATGATAATAATCGGGTGGTGTTGGGGCTCAGGCTCAGGCTCGGTATACAACCTCGAGCTCCTCCTCTCCGATCTTCTATACCCCTCATTCCACTCGTTATCATATCTATCGTATTTGTCATATTTATGCTTCTTCTTCTTCCGGTGGTGCTTGTGGTGGTGTCGTTTTCGGCCTGGTTCTTCGTTTTCTAGATCGGAGCCCTGGCCATCGGCAAATCGTTCTAAGATTTTTCTGGAGATCCGGAGCTTGGGGATAGCGTCAGGCCTAAAATGAATTTAGTGAAAAGAATTCAGTTAATTCCTACTTTGTATCCGATGGGTCTACTACAGCGATGATGCCATTTTCCTGTGGACATTCAGTCTCATCTGCGACGACTTCAACTTGGCAGAAGTTGTTCGACTTCTTCCGGGCTTCTTTTCGACGTTTAATTGTTTCCGAGAGGCTGAGGATGATTGGCGGGGCTTTGACAGCTGAAAAGTATTGATTTTTAACTTCTTATAATTCAGTAAAGGTTGCTTGGCGGGGGGGGGGGGGGTCAAAACGGTGCTACCTCGTTGCGTTATTTCAAGCATACTATCGGATATAGCGTCCTAAATTATACGAATTTACTTAAACTCAGCTCAAATTACCCTAATTTAAAATTATTACGTCATTACAACACAATTATTAATTTTTATACCGGGTTTTATTAATCGACAATTGTTGTAAAATAAGTTTTTCGGTTCTATTAGTGCAATCTTTATGCTGATTATCATTGGATAAATGGCACTTGCAAAGCAACAAGTCTATCTTTAAAAATTGGATTTCTCTGCCCCCTCCCCGCTAAGTAACCATCAACCCCCAATTCCTTACCAGCAGTTATCGCCTCAATTGTCGTATTTGAAGGTAACAAGGCGGCTGGCGGAATTCCAGTTCTCGTTCCATCAACTCCAAATCGCTTCTTCGGAACAACGTGACTCCAGAGATCGGCTGTTGTCTGCTCATTTGGTACGGCAAAACCGACGCCAGGCACGTAAACGTTTTTCCCGGGAAAAGCCGCTGTTTGACCGGCTCGTTTTTGCACCTATAGGAATTGTTAATGCCAATTACATCTTTTGCTTACCTCGGCCTCCACCTTCTGCTGATGCTCCTTTTTCGTATTTTCTATCAACGTCCCCAACGCGTCCTCATCATCCGTAAATGAATATTCATCATCTTTGAAAGGATCTATAACTTTTACATATTTTTTGCGGAAAAAGGGTACCTGGCTTCTTCTCCTCTTCGAATCGGTTCCCAAATATATTTGCCTTTTGTTTGTACACTGGTGCCTTATTCTTCTTGCTGACAAAAATACTTGGCGCCTTCTTCTGGCTATCCCGCTTCTTGTAAAATTCTTTTCGCAATATCGGTTGTTTGAAGAAGTTCTCATATGGACTAGTTTCCTTCTTGGTCCCGTTGATTTTCGGGGAGATCGAGGATTTTGCAGGTGGAGCCAGGGCTGGCGTAGGGAGATTGAGGGTTAGGAGCGGATTTGGAGGGGTTGATGTCGAAGCGGAAGGTGTTGAGAGCGGTTGGACGTTTTTTGTGGCTGATAGCTTC
This sequence comes from Mesorhabditis sp. LJ9110, assembly GCA_038088335.1. Classification (NCBI taxonomy): domain Eukaryota; kingdom Metazoa; phylum Nematoda; class Chromadorea; order Rhabditida; family Rhabditidae; genus Mesorhabditis; species Mesorhabditis sp. LJ9110. The sequence goes on along the minus strand of JBBGBA010000112.1, from coordinate 49,758 downwards.
GGTTTTGGATTGAGCTCCAACCTTGGAGCGGCACTATCCAGGCTTAAAGCTGGCAACAATGGAGCAGCAGTTGAAGTGGATGGCTGTGAATCTCTGATCTGTTGTGCCGCTTTTTCCTCCACGAGCTGTTGCAGCTGCTTCAGCTTCTCGAGCTTAAGCATCGAGTTTGTGCTCGCCTTGCCCTTCATCGTATTTTTGGCCTCCATTTGCTGGACCATCATGCCGATCTGGCTGGCGACGGGTGTGTACAGGGATAGTCCAGAGACCGGAACATCCGGATCGTCTCGTAGTGGGGAGTCAGGTGGGGTGAACTGGAATGTTTTTTATGAAAAGATGGGTGAGATTGTTCCCACCTGAACCGGGCTGAGCGCTCCATCATCAATTAGACCGTTGAAGTTTTCAGTGAAATCGGCTTCTTTGTGGGTTTCTTTGGCTTCGAGCTGAAAAATAATATAAGTATACTGTGGATCTTAGGGATACTGTAGATACTCTAAAAAATGCTAATTTCTCACCGGTTTCGCCAAAAGCGGCTGGACAAGTAATGATTCCCAATCAGTGTCCTGGATATTCGTCTGATCCGCTATAGACGCGTTTACAAGATCGTTGATGTCGCGCAAGTCAAAGTTACTCCATTCTCCCTAAATTTCATGATTTCCGGTTGGTTACTATTGACGTACCGGCGTAGAAGCGCTTGAGCCATCGTCCAGCGAGGCAGCAGTAAGCTCACTTTTTAATTCCAAGGGGAAAGCTGCAGATGTTGATGGGAGTTGTCCGTCTGAAATTAGGGATGTTCTTAAAAGTATCCGATTTAGTATTTTCTAATCTTAAGCCTGAGCAAACCTAAGCCCAAGCCAAGCCTAGGCTTACGCCTAAGCCTAAGCCTAAGCCTAAGCCTAAGCCCAAGCCTAAGCCTAAGCTAAGCCTACGTTTTTCTACTTACCCGGCGAGCTTTTACTCGTTCCCGGCTGCTTCAGAGGACTTGTCGGAACCTCTGCTTTCACGTCACCAGAAGAACCCGCTCCAGATGACCCGTGTATCGTGCTCATCGGCCGCTCCAAATCAATCGGCGTCCCGACTGACCGTACCGAATCCGGGTTAGCCGAGCTGGGACCCGCCGGCGAGTCCACGCTGTCGACCTGTAATTGAATTGGGAATTTAAGTTGATGCGTATATTTTTACTTACATTTATAAACGAATTCGCAACGCTAGTTTTTCGGATGACATCAGTTGCTGTGGCAGCGGTGGTGGGGAACATTGCTGGATTTTGGGTTGTTTGAGCTGCTGCCGCCAGAGCTCGGGCATAGTCGGCACCACCGGGTAGTTCCCTAAAAGATTTAATAATTTGAATGCACCTAGATAAATTTAAATGAACCTTGATCCCTTTAGTTGTGATTTTTAACGCATGTCTCTCCCCTGAAACTTACATCGGCTTCATCCCACTCAACCCAGCTTGGCCCAGCATACCGTACATGGCCGCCGCCATCTTGGCCTGTAATTTTTGGATACCTAGTACTTATTATGCCAATTTACCTGATCGATCCATTGTGAAGTCTGCTGTGCAGCCGCCCATTGTTGAGCGAGATCAATTTGAGGCTGAGCTTGAGGTAGTAATGATGAGGTCGAGAGGTTGGAGAGTTGTTGTAGGGTTAGAAAGCCGCCGCCTGGAATGTAAACAATTTATTAATACGCTTTTTATGGGTATCGATCGATAGCTTTTCTGGTTCTCTCACGTGATTCACCACCCAAGAAAATGCCTGTGGCAAAATTATTGCGAAATCAAAAAGCAGGGGTTTCGTAATAAGGAAAAATGGATACAAATGTTTAAAATTTTGCTTACAAGGTTAAAATTCGGAATTTTCTGGTAAGAGATCAGAAATCAAATTACGTAAACCAAGAAAATTGGTAATTTGGTAATCGGCAATTTCTCTAATAATACGGTATAGGCTTATTTTTTGTAGTAATTCTAGGTATTTACTAATTTTGCGTTAAGCCCAGTGCAAGGAAGTTCTAATAAAAGGTAATGCGTAGTTTTAAGCCTGTAATTTTCAAAAATTTAACGTTTTAGGTAGCGTAAAGGTATTCAGGAAGTATTACGTAACTAGGAACGTCTAGGAAATCTTCAAACTAATTGTAAGAGCAATAATTAGCTTTTCAACGCATTAATGGGATAATGAGATGAGATTGTTTTTAAACTTAAAGATCTAACTTTGAAGCTTCCACCATTCAAGCTTTACTTCCGCTTTTTTAAAAGTTATTTGCCGTGATTCAGGCTCTACCAAATTAAAGGTATGCTGAAAATTCGAGTCCCAGTGATCATTGATCGAACATGCCCAAAAAAGGACCCAACCGCCCCGACAGAGCCGTGTGCTGGGCGCGAGAGGAAATGAGTAGCACCCAAACGAGTAAGGGGTGGAGCCCGACCCCCTCGAACAGGTGGGAATATATCCGGCACAAACAGTCACACCGAAAAAACCCGCCCAAAATCCCCCTCTTCCTACTTTTCCACCACCCGAAAATGAAATCAAAAATCACCTGAGAAACCCTGGGTGGCAATAGCAGTGGCGAGTAGTTGGAGCCGTTGCTTTTCCTGGTCCATTCCATTGGGGTCGTGGGTAGATTCAGAAGCGCCACGTCGCGGACAGGGTCGTTTGACGGAATAGAGTCACTAGAGAAATTATAGGTTAAAGCGGAAACGGGTAAAACGTTAAAAATCGCGCAAAGTAGGGGGGTTTTGGTAGAGCCGACCCCCTGTTCTGCGGGCCGGCCCCGCGTATTCGTCCCTTTTTGCCCTCCCCTCCCCATCGGCTAGTCCTCCTGTTGGGGAGGCTGTGAAAGCAGCACGCGTGTCAATCAATAGGGGCGAGAGAATGGGTGGGGGTGAGAGAATTTAGACGATGAAAGGATGGGAGAAATACTACGACCCGGTGAGAGAGGTATCCCCACCATTCGGTTCCCTCTTTTGGAACCCCGCTACTCCAAAATTAGGTGGGGCTTTAAAATAGCCTTCTTTTAGTGCTATTATGATCATGGAATCTAGTTTTTAACAAATGGGCCTTCATCCTAAAAATACGTATTATATTCGCTTTCAGGGCTGATTCGCTTCTTTTTTGCTCTTTTATCAGCGTTGGTTTGCAATAGGTTCAATAAGGTGCTATTGGTGCTTGTTCGTTAGCGGGGGGTTTTAATGTCCTAGATTATCAATATTTCACTGTTTGTTTTTTACTTGATCATTGCGACCGGGTGGGGCAGCAAAAAATCTACTAAATATTTTAATTCTAGGTCGAACCACTCTAATATAAGAAAGTTAACAAAGCAAAATGACCTGAGATCGGATTGGCAACATATTTTTTGGGATTTTCGAAATCATTCGACATTCAGTTGCCGCCATTCGATAGAACATAAAAAAATTCACTACGAATTTTATATACAGCTCAAAATAATGTATTTTAAGAAAAAAGAAGCTATTGACAAAAAAAAATGTTTTCCTTGATAAACTCCGCCCCCCCCCCGCTATTAAACCAGAACCATTACAGTTGTTTATTAAATATTTTATCAATCATTTCTAATTCACTTTATCATTTTCACTTCTTTTAAAAGGGCTAGGAAGGCAGAATTTAAAAAGCTTGTTGACCCTTGTGGCAGTCGTGCCTTCCTGACAATATGAAATGTAAACGTCTCATAAACAATTACTGCCTCTCATTAATGTATCCTAGCTATCTTATCAAAACCTTATCGTTCAGAGTAGCGTCGGGGAATCGACATCTGCCCCGATTGAGCACAACAAAATCGTGCACCGCTACCGCTTCCCATTATTAGACTACCCCCTAAATTCTGCATATGGACAAATTCGACAAAACATACAAGGTAATATTCACATTCAATGCAGTTCTCGGTTTATTTTTTCCTGTATTTATACCTGTTTCCAGATGCACTCAGCATCTCGGTCCCATCGGGCAGAAACGAGGAATCGCACCAAGGAAGATCTGAAGCGGGTCATTCTTTCGATTGAAAAGGTGAGTATTTTTTTAACGGTCCTTCCGGTCTAAGCTCGTCTCTAAACCTAAGCGAACCAAGCCAAGTCTAGGCTTAAGCCCAAGCCTACGCTAAGCCTACGTTAGGCCAAGGCTAAGCCTAGGCCAGACATAGACTAAGTCAAAGCTATGCCTAGAAAACCAAGTCTAAGAACCAGGCAAATTTAAGCTGAATTCCCCTTTTAATCTTTTTTTTGGAAAGGGAAAAGGTTCCGCTCAAAAATGGATTCCGATCCAAGAAGAACAAAAACCGAAGGCTGACGGCGTTCAAGATGAGAACAAGGCTATCGACAACTCTGTAAAGTCGATTGATGATGCGTCAAGGGATTCTGTCGATTCTTCTTCCATGGATGCATCAAATCCATCACAGTACGTTTATTCTTACAAGAAAAGTCTTTAAGTAATGGTATTATCCTGCTTTTTACGATGTCAGTATCTACTATGTTAATTTTTAATACATAATTTTTCAATAGAATTATTTTAATTTTGTGGCAATTTCGATTTGTACATAAAATTTCCACCTCAGAATTGCCCAAATTGAAATTTCAGGGGCATTGAAATATCGACAAAATTTCAACAAAATGATATTTAGACAACATTATTTTTGACAAACTGCTGCAATGCAAATTACTCGCCGTAATGAGCATCATAAAAATGCAAAATTTACGGTCAATTAGTATGCCATTTTAGACGTAACACCGCCGGCGGTGAAACAACCTTCCCCACAAACGACAAGGAGCAATTCCTCACCCCAAAGCTACCCAGAACAGACAGAAAATGACTGTAATGAGCTGTTTTGCGTTGTCTGTTTGTAATTTCATCGGGATCTCCAGATCGTACTCATGGGTTTTTTTTTCAAAATTCGTGTACCCTGTAACATTTTATATGGTCTCAACCTGTACCCCCATTCTTGTACCCTTTTTTCCGGATACTCCAAAGTCAAGTGCCCCAAATAAAGTGCGATTTATTGATTTATTTATTTATTTATTAGCGATTTATTGAATTGTGGATGGCTTATTAGTGGACGACCCGCGATTTTCAAAAGAGATCGGTGTGATATTGCGTGGAGGCTAGGCAGCAGCCCATAACCCGCCGGAAAACCCGGCTCCCCAGGCTCGTTTTTGCTTGACCAAGTTTTTCGTGGCCGGCTTCATTGTTCTGAAAAAGAGGGGCGGTTTTGGGGGACTGATCTGGATACCTGGACGTTCGTTTATTGATGCAGTTTCCAATGAAGAAAGCAATAGCGGAAAGTAGTACACAGGCGACCAGTAGTATAATGGCCCATGGTGGCCAGTGATGCTTTTCTTCAACGGCTGGAAAGGTTTTCTTGATGGCAAAGTAAGATTAGTTCATTCCTAAACTCAAATTCACGCCAAATTGTGGATAGTTCCCTAAAAATCAAGAATATTTGGTTCTTTCGCATTATCCGGGGGAGGAAAAGTTTATCGGGTGGGGAACAAATTTTTTCTTGAGAATCAATTTTTTTTAGATAAATAGTTGAAGCGTTTCGAAACTATTTTTTTGCTATTTTACATGTAAAAACTTTACAATTTTTATTAACAATACAAATAATCTAGATTTTTCCGACCAAACATGGGCTTTTTGACCAAAATGCCGACTTTTTAAAATTGTTTTCGAAGTTTTTAGATAGTTTTCCAGTTAATATATAATTTTATTTTACTAGCAACGTTGTAAAAATAAGTCTTATTAAATTACTAAGGATTTCTAGATTAATACAAATCCCCCCGATAATGCGAAAGAACCGAATATTTCCTAATTGGCTTTATAATCCATCTACAGCTATGCTAATAAGTTTATTACAATTTATAACAGTTAATACTTCTCATAATCCACCTGCAGTTCCAGTGGAACGTTTGCTGAGATTTCTGTGATGATTCAAAAACTCCATCTCCTATTCGGCATTAAGGCAGAGGTCCTGAAATCGAATAATTTTGTATCTCCGGCTTCTTGGAATGGAAAATTTCGGCTCGAGACAAACACCCAGCCTGGCAACAGTCCCCCCCCAAATCCAGAAGATTATGGGATTTGAGGTGACATCAGACTTATGAATCCTGAGTGGTCGAATTGAAGAAATTGGGGCAAAACTTGGCATAATAAGACGATGCCGGATATATTATTCAGGGGTTGTCGTGTCAGATAAAAAATTGCTTCTGGGACGACGAATAGCTGGTCAAGAACATAAAATTATAACTTATCTACAATTACATAGCGGCGTTGAGAAATTTTGGTGCAAATCAGTTAGGAGGGGGCAGTCCGGATCTTGACTACAAGACGCTCTAAATGCCGTTTTTAGACCCTAACCTCGGGAAAAGCTAAGCTAAGCAAAATACAAACGAAGCCTAGGCTTAGCTTGAGCCAGCTAATTTGAATTCCAAGCTAAGCCGTAAACGCCCCCATTCGACCTCGCAAGGCAATTTAAAGCGTAAGGTAAGCTTAGCATGGACTTCAGCTTCAGCCAAGCCAAGGCTAAGCATAGTTAAAGCTAAGCCAAGCCTAGGCTTAAGTTAAAACCAAGTAACTTCAGCGAAAAGTCTCGTAGCTCCCTATCGCTAAATCAAGGCTGCATTCTCACAAGCATCAAGAAGGTTCAGAAAGGCGAAAAGAAGAAAGCTGACCAAGCCATTTGGATGGTTTGATCAGGAGAAATCGTTTCCTAAACAGTGACCTTTCCAAAGCTTCAATTGCTCGCGTAGGCGGCCAAAATCTACGGCGTAAAGTCTAGTTAAAAGGACAGCCCTAGGCTCGCCCGTGTAGCAGAAGAGCGCCGTGTAGCGAATTTTCAAAATCAAGGAAGGAATGGTCGTGGGGAAATCTTCTGGAGAAAGGATCGGGTTTCGGGCCCCCAGGACGGGGGCAAATGGCAGGCTGCGCCGCCGCCGGCTCCGTCGACCAGCCCCACCAATTCCGGCCTCATCAGGAATTTATGAATCGCCACAGCAATTCAACACGATTCGCCCATATATTCGCTAGAGGGGGAAGGGAATGGGTGCTCGGTCATCGGTCACCTGGGTATGCGAAATGTGCTCCCCGAAAAAAATGGCATAACGCAGTCATTTCCGGTTGGGGTATCCGACTCGGGGAGGTTGAGGGTTACGGTGGCGTTCAAACGCAGCGCTATAGCGCGTTTTGCAGGACTCATAAGATTCTATATAAAGATGCCCGGTACTGGACTATTAGCGGGGGGGGGAGAAGAACCATAACACACAACTTCCAAAAATGCTGCCCGGAACAAAAAATGATCTGTCCAAGACCCAAAACATTTGCCGGGGTAATAAAGAGCCGTTTCCTGGCATCGGGTTGCAGCCCTGGTCGTCCGCATAAGTGTGGGCGGCCCGGCATCATCATCATGCAAACCGGACAACAACACTAGAATAGCACTGAAGCCCCACTGCTAGATTCCGCGCGCAAGCTTGGTTCTCACGACCTAGTAAACTGCCTGAAGAACAGAGCTAGCATTCAAAAACCTGAAAAACGTGATGAGCTAAACCCTAGAAACGGAGCTAGCATTGAAAAATCTCAAAAACATGCCAAACTAAATCCTAAAAACAGTGCTAGGTTTGAGAAACCTCAAAAACTGCTCAGCTAAATCCTAAAAACTCACAAGGTTTCGAAAAGCAAATAAAAACTTTCGAAGCAACCTAAAGAACTGCCGCGGAGCAGTGGGACATCGCTGAAATTGAGTCGTAAGAGGGCAATATGCGGCGAGAGATATCTCAACGAGACGCTGATTGCCTCTCCTCCCGAATTTCCTCAGTTTCGCCCGTCCCCCCAATCGAGGTTCCCGTCAAGAAATTCAGGAGACGTGTGAATCCGCTCGCGAAAACCGAGATTGTGAAATGGCCGGCTAAGCGGAAGCTCGAAAGAATTAAATAAAAAGCCGTGTAATCCTAAAATTCGCTAGTGGAAATAAAAACCAAAAGAGAGAACTTTTTGACCACCTGTTCGAATCGCCCCGCACAAATTTGCCCAATTGCTTCAACGGATTTAGATAGAAAGTGGTCAGGGCGAATTCAATTTACTTCCGCCCCGCCCGGCGTTCCCTCCAAGACAAACACACAAAATGTGAACGTCTTCAGGGCTAGAAATCTATAAAAACGTTGAATTCCTACATTGTTCTAACATTTTGGCAGCAATGGGGTATTTGAAGCTCTTTAAAGCCTTCGATATTCACTACAGCTTATCATAAACGTGAGGATACCATCATAACTCACTGGGGAAAACTAGACGCGTTATTTCCAGACGCCCAGCTAGTAATAAGTAAACGGGAACCCAGAATTCATCTTTATTTCGCTATTTTTTTGTAGCCACGCCTTCTAAAAATGGCCCCCAAGCAGTCAACGGCCTCCATAATTCACTATTGTTCCGTTGTCCGCGAATTTCCAATTCCAAAATTCCAAAATTTCTAGGGAGGTGGCTTTTAAATAACCGTTTTTCGGCCCGTTTTTTACTAATTAACGTTTGTAATCAATTTATAAATTTTTATTCATGCCCTCTGAACATTATTAAACGGTTTTGGTAAAATATTTTTTTATTAAGAAGTTAGATTAAGGCAAAAGAGACATCCTCGTAAGGAGCTGGGGAAATTGAAGAAAATGGTCCGGATTTTTGATCATATGACAAAACTAATCTAAGCCTAAGCCTCGGTTCTGGCAAAACTAATCTAAGCCTAAGCCTCGGTTAGCTTCACATAAACGAAGTGTAAGCCTAGCTTGAGCCAGGAAGCGCTAAATTACCCCATTTTGACCTCCTAAGGTAGTAGCTACCGCTTTTAAAGCTTGCTTTCCTTTTTTCTATAAGTCAAAAACAAGTTTGGATAAGCAACAAAAGACAAGGGATAAACTATAGAAATAGACTAAAGGAGATAGAAATGAACTAGTGAAAACAAAAAAGGGATGATTAATAATTATTTTCTTACTAGCTAACCTATAGGAAGAAGTTATGTAACTATAGAAGTTGTGTGCAAGCATTGTATAGTAGCAAAAGCCTTACAAAAATAATAATCATTATAATTTTATTATAACAGGTTGAAAAGCCGCTTCGCGACTTTTCAACCCTGGCCCCGTCTAACCCCACTTTATCATTCACTTTGCATAATTGTCCCGAATTCAGATGACAAAAATGAAAAACAACTTCTTCTGTGCCTTTATATAGCCGAATCACCACTTCCGGTCTATGCTAATTATTTCCTAACAAAGGAGCTTTCACAAAAACTTAAATTTAATGTCGAAAATGGCTGATTTTGTAAAATTTGGTATGTGTGCAGTCATCTCGAGACCATTGCGCACCTAATGACGTATCAAACATACCCGTAACTTCATCCCCTATCGAGATATCCTCCGGACAGACAGACGGAAGTAGATGCAAAGTGGCACACACACACACACACAAACACACAAACACTATTTTTTTATATATAGTAGGATTGTAAAAAAACAGCGTGAAATCGATGCCTTGCTTCAATTTCCCAGCTCTTTACACGGATTTCCCTTTTTTTCTTAATCTAACCTAATAATAAAAATATTTTACCAAAGCCCTTTAATAATGTTGAGAAAAAAATGAATAAAAATTGAGATATCGATTACGAACATTAATTGATACGAAATGCGACAAAAAAGGGTTTTTTGAAAACCTTTGAAAGGAGTATTATCTGGCGCCCCTAGCACTGTATCAGAAACCAGCCGTTACGGTTTTGCGCAATCGTGGCGGGGCCCTGGCCGGTGTCGACCTGTTCGCCGAGCCGCTAATTTTGGCACACTACCGATTTTTCGTTGGTTTTTGTGTGCTATTGCTCTATCTATTGCTAGGCTTTTTTTCATGCTTTTTTCCTTGTTTGCATTTTGGAATTTATCACAAATCTGCCGCACAGTTTTTGGAACAAGGACCAAAAATTTTTTCCAAGGATTTTGCCTCTTCTAGCTGATATTTCTCTTGCTGTTAGCCAGGGGGATTTTCTTTCTCCTACTATTCCCCGATAATCTTCTATCAGAGCCACCTGAATCATAATGATTTTTCTCTTGCTCACCGTACTTTCCATGTTGAGCAAACTTCTATAATTCACTTTTTTAGAACTGTGAAATGTCTTCATCTGGGCCATCAACTCATGCCGGCGGTAAGTCGTCTGGCGGGCGCCACAGGAAGGAGGAGGTCGTCCACAACATGAAGACCCTTCACCCGAATCCGATCGACCACGTCATGAGCGAGCGCAACAAGACTGGAAGCGCCGGCGCCGTCCTCAACGCAATGGCCAACTACGTCCGCGTGAAGAGCCATGTCGACTTGCCCACCTACCAATTCCATGTCGCCTTCGTGAAAAAGCCGGTAATTAGTCTTTTCTAATGCATTAACTTTTATTGCTTATAGCCGAAGCGCGTCATGTTCATCGAATACGACCTCTACGCGGACTCTACCACTCGTGGCAAGTGCGCGGGATCGTGCGTTGTTTCCTTCGACCAAGACATCACCGCCTGGTATTCGCAATGCAAGGCCCACGAGAATCCACAAGAACTGGGAACTAACCTCGGGAATTTCGTCAGAAGTATGCTTTTATGGTCTAATTCATTCCTTGGTTTTAGAAGCCCGCAAGAAGTACATTGACGACAACAACAACCAACTTCCGGAAAAGTTCTTCTTGTACCGTGACGGTGTTGGTGACGGACAAATCCCAAATGTTCGCAGACAGGAGGTATAATCAATTTTTTTTGGTCAATGACTCTTCTAGGCCCCACTTGTCCGACAAGCTGCCGAAGAGGTGGCCCAGACGATGGGTCAGACTGTTCCACAGTTCGCCTTCATCGTGGTCACGAAGAAAACCAACACACGTGTCTTCACTGCCTCGGGCAACTCTGCTGCAAACCCACTGCCGGGAACTGTGGTCGACAACTACATCACGCGTCCTGAAAGGTTAGCTATTTTTTTATTTATTTAACAATCGATTAGGTACGACTTCTACATGGTGCCACAAGCCGTGAACCAAGGAACGGTGGCTGCGGTCCACTATTCCATCATCCACGACGACACTGGCTACGATGCGGACCGCCACCACAAGGTACGATATATCTATTGTTTTTTTTTACATCAGTTTTAGTTGGCCTTGAAATTGTGCCATCTCTACTACAACTGACAAGGCACGGTCCGCGTCCCAGCTCCCTGTCAATACGCCCACAAGCTCGCCTTCCTCTTCGCACAGACTCTCCATCAAGAAGCCAACGAGCAGCTCCGCGACAAATTGTTTTATCTCTAGGGTTATTCATCGTGTATTTCTGTGAATTTTTGTGAATAAATTACTAACCAAATTTTATTGTCAAGTGCTAGTGGTGCAGGGGAAAGGACATCATACGGGTTGGGCGTTTGTGCAAACGATTGGCTTCAGATTACAAAAATTTGATCGCGTTGCAGATTCTGAGGAAAGATTGTCAGCGGGTTTTTTGGATCAATATTTTCTTTGCGTGGTGATGCGATAGAATCGTTGCTTCTCTGTGCCGCGGTGTGTGAACAGTCTCATTCCAGCTTTTCGTTGATTTGCACCGAAAGGTGCACTATTTTGCTCTTTCTCCGTCAGTCTTGATTAGTTCGCTACGAGCATTGCAGGCTTACGCCATCTTCTGAGCGTAAAGCGTAAACTAGCGCGTAGACTTTAAGGTAAAGCGCGCCCAGATACTTGCATATTCACTTTTCTGACATGCTTGGATTAGAATTGTATCAAGAGATTGGGCCCGCGGCTAGCAGAGATTCTTGAGGAAAACCCCAGCCATCATCCTGCTATCGAATATTAATAAAAAGCTCTGAACTTTGCATATTGTGAGTTGGTGATATGAAATGTAACATTATTATGCAGGTTTCGGTAAAATATTGAAAAGCTTTATTAAAACACACACGCCATGATGTTTTGAACTCGTATCGAAGAGGGGTTTGGTCAATAAAAATCGGTCAAAAATCATCATTTTTTAAAAGCGTCCATAATTTGATCGTCCAGTCATATATCCGGGTCCCTGCAACGGGAAATTTAGCAGAAAAACATCAAAACAAGCAAAAACCGATCAGCGACGAGAGAGAGAGAGAGAGTGCGAGAGAGAGAATGGTCACCTGCTAATCAATATCTTAATAGCAAAGTCACAGAAAATAACCTCGTTAACGTTACAAAGAGGTTATGATAGAAACCGCGGCCGGGATCGAGAATGCAATCCAGGAATCTGTAATTTGCCAGGCGTGTGAGAGAATGGTTGCGGTAAGCCACAACGAGCCAGGAAAGAGAAAGAGCGAGAGAGAAAAAGAGAGAGCGGAGAGAAAGAAAGGGCGTGAGGTAAAGAGGGAGAGAGGGAGCGCGAACAGAAGAGCGAGGTTGAGAGAAAGAGAGAGCGAGCGAGAGAGAGACAGAGAGAGAGAGCGAGAGAGAGAGAGAAAGAGAGAGAGAGCTAGCGAAAGAGAGAGAGAAAGAGATTTCCACAAGCGGCTTTCATTTACGAGGGACCGAAATAAACCGAATTTGAGGGGGCGTAAAAATTTTTTGGAAGGTGAAGTCGCCTGGATATTTTCACCAATAAATCTGTGTTATTAGTTGAATATAACTATGCCAGGATTAAAACAATTTCACGTTGAAAAAAATTTTAAGAACAATTTTAAACTTCGATTTTGGAATAGAGTGGTTTTCGATTTTGATATGAATGTCACCATAGTTTTGAATCAGAGGTGCTATTGCGCCTGGGGGGGGGGCAGTCGGGATTTTGACTGCAAGACGCTCCAAACGCCGTTTTTTCATAATCTGAGCATCTGGAAAGGCTAAGCTAAGCCTTAGCCTAGGCTTAACTTCAGACAAACGAAGCCTAAGCTTAGCTTAGCTCTAGGCTGACCCCTTAATGACCCCATTTTGACCTAGTAAGGCAATTTTAAGTTGAAGATAAGCTGAGTTTGGGCTTTAACTTAAGCCTATGCCTAAGTTAAGCATAGTTAGAGCTAAGTTCAGCCTAGACTGAAGCTGAGAACCAAGTGGCCTTCGCGGAGCGCGTCGTAGCCCCTACTATCAATTTTGGACTGCCCCCCCAACTGCATTAGCACCGAATCAGATTGTTCCGGAATTTGACAGGCGTAAAGATGGCATCAAAGCTATAATCCGATTCATAAGACCCAGCTGGTAAGACCCATTCGAAAATTGACCCGCTAGTCGGACCCAAAATTGGCTCTCTGGCCTTGGTTTGGACTTTGCCTCATAACTTTGTTGTTTACCATCGGAAACCAGTAATTTTTAACAGTCTGTCTTACCTCTAAAAGGCAATAGAATTGAAAATTCGTCACTTTATGGCATTTTGTGCTCGCATGCTAAAACGCGCCACGGGGGTTTGTGTAGTAAACCGAAATTCGGGATTTTCGTGGTGTTTTTGTCATGTAATCGCTGCGATCTTTTCGTAAGACTAATAGTAGCAATTTTTGGTACAACTGACCAGAAAATTTACAACATTCTGTGGCAGAATTAAAAAAAAAAACGGTTTTTAGTCTTTTTCCTGAACGTTTGTGGATAGTACGTACTCGTATTCGGCAGCAATGTGCCACCACCGATTGCCTAACAACCCCAAAAATCGAAGCTAGAGGAGCCGAGAAAAGCGGGAAAAACGAAACCTACAGTATCCCGCTGGGGCACGTTTTAGCAAGCAATACAAAAATACCATAGATTGTGGTGGAATCTGATGTGGCATCTGAGATTAGTATTTGGATCGGTCATTGGCAAAAACAGTCTGGATAAATCTTCAAATTGGGTGCTCATGCACTTGGGGGGGGGGAGTCCACATTTTGACTACAAGACGCTCAAATGCCGTTTTTAAACTTGAAGCCTCTGGAAAAGCTAAGCTAAGCCTAAGCCCTGGATTAGCTTGATACAAACGAAGCCTGAGCTTCGCTTAAGCCAATCTAAGCTTAGCTCTAAGCTAACCCCTAAATGGCACCATTTTGACCTCATAAGGCAATTTGAAGCGAACCCCTTTGCATTTAGCTTGGGCTTAGGCTTAAGCTGAACCTAAGCTAGGCATAGCTAAAAACCAAGTAGCTTAAGCGGTGCACCTCGTAACCCCTTACTACCAGTCTTGGACTGTTCCCCCCTAACTGCATTAGCACCAAAAACTGTTACCACCCCCGTTATTTGTCCTCCCCCCGTTAAGCAACCTTTGCCGAAGTTTGTCACGAATTATTACTTTTCCCGAATCGGTTTTATATTATTTGCTTCATTAGCCCTATAAACCTATAGTATTTCTTTCGTTGCATAGCCCAGTCGTTTTGGACCGTTTTCATAGTCTTTTCAACCTAAATCCGGCTGAAATAGTTGAATTCCCGTAACGGATCTTTAGATCTTTGGCGCGTTGCCAGCCTCCGTGGAGGGGGGGGGGGGGGGGGGGGGGGGGGGGGGGGGGGGGGGGGGGGGGGGGGGGGGGGGGGGGGGGGGGGGGGGGGGGGGGGGGGGGGGGGGGGGGGGGGGGGGGGGGTTTTTTTTTTTTTTTTTTTTTTTTTTTTTTTTTTTTTTTTTTTTTTTTTTTTTTTTTTTTTTTTTTTTTTTTTTTTTTTTTTTTTTTTTTTTTTTTTTTTTTTTTTTTTTTTTTTTTTTTTTTTTTTTTTTTTTTTTTTTTTTTTGCTTTTTGGCCAAGATTTTTTGAACAAGTCAGAACGTCCCAAAATGATGCAAAACCCATACTTTAACCAGGATAATCCTTGTTTTTTGAAATTTTTTCGAAAAAATATTTTCGCGACATCGATGCGGACGGCCATGCATCCTTTGGCACGCCACAGAACAAAAATTTTTTGGCTGTTTTGTAAGAATCCTTCTGATCGACTGCACCAGAAAATGTTATAACGGCACCCCTGGCTCGTGCAAAAATCGACATCTAAAGATTTGGGTCTGATACATGAACTGGTCTGGACTTGTTCAAAAATCTCTGGCTAAAAAAGCAAAAATAAAAAATCGTGAGCGGATCCGAACCCTCGTCAGTATCTAACAAGCGAGTTGCTTACCTCGGCCATTCAACTGTTGATTCCGCGTGATGGGAGGCCTAAACCATCCCTCGATGCTAATTTCACATTCATCATCAAAGTCTGTCACAGGTCATTTAGAAAAATCTGACAAGCATCGTGATCGCAACGGTCGATTACCTAGGGGTAGCCGCGAGCGAATTCCACCAATTCCTGATTTCCTTGTAAGTGCTACGCTTGGCTTGGCTAAGATCAGGCTTCGTTTGTATGAAGCTAAGCCTAGGCCTTAGCTTTTCCAGAGACTTTGAGTTTAAAAAAACGGTATTTGGAGCGTCTTATAGTCAAAATCTGGACTGCCCCCCCCCCCCTAACTGCATTAGCACCCGATATTTATACCTTTCAGACCGCCAGGCGATGTCGTGGTCCAACCTGACATCTTCTTTCGAAAAGGGCATCCGCGCTACCGTCAAGAAGATAGACAAGCTGCTCGACATTGATGAAGATTCCACGGCCGACCCCATTTCAGACATGCAGATCGACAGCGACAGCACTTTCACGGGGGTAACGATTTCCTTTTGTTTTGTTAAATTGCTATAGTCTCCGAGCGTGAGTGAAACTCCAAAGAACCAGCCACCAAAGCTCGTCGAAAAGGGCCAAGCCCCAGTGAAGATGGTCGAGAAGCTGCTGGATGCTGAAGTAAAATTTTGGAATCATTTTAATAGTTTTTAATGAAACGAATTTCCGCAGAGTTATGACATCTCATTTAGGACGGGACCGACGACTCGATCTCCGACCTGAAAGTGGATAGTGATTATTCCTTCACGGAGGTAACGATTTCTTTTGATTTGCCATAATTTCTAGACTCCGCAATTGGGCGAAACGGCGAAGAAGGTCCCGCTCTTGGACGCTGATGTAAAATTTTGGAATTACCGAATAGTTCTTTAGAGAGACGAATATCCAACGATTTATAGCATCTTATTTAGGACGGAACAGACGACATCTCGGACTTGAGGATCGACAGCGACAGTACTTTCACCGAGGTAACTATTTCTTTTGTTTTGACAAAATTTTCTATAGACACCGCGTTTGGGCGGCACTGGAAAAGAGAAAGAGATGCTTGAGGGTTCGACGGCCAAGATGGCAGTTGTTCAGCCGCGCTCATTGGACTTTGAAGGAGATTCATGGCTTGCACATGGAACTGTAAGCCGTTGGTTTTGGCATATTATGCTGTTACTAGGAAGGGACGGCTGTCGTCGACCATGAGCCTAACCCGATCCGCGACTCGGCAGCCTACGAATTTGAGACTCAGTTTCACCGTTCCACTCCTTCCCCCGGACACCAGGAGCACACCTCCGACGACCTTTCGAATGGCTCGCAGGAAGGACAGCAGCAGCCTGTTGACACCGTACGTTTTAATTCCCATACTTGACTTACTCAAACTTTATTTAGAAATCCTTCTCCACAAATGATTCTGGGGATTCGGACCACGAGGAAGGATTCGAGGGAGTCAAGCTCGACGATGGCCCCGTCAGCGAACAGTCGGTCACCGTTTGCCAGAACTATATTTTGGTTCTAGTGGCGGTGAAACCTCGCCCACGGTCCATTTTGAGCAGATCGGGCGCCGCAACTCTGACCTGACGGTTGCTAGCAGCGACATTGAAATCATCCACCATATTGATGCCTGGTATAACAGACACAAATATGAGAATTGTGTTCTTAGGTCCACTAACAGCCAGCCCCCCTACAATCCGCCACTCTGGCAAGAGCCGACCCTGGCACGAGCGCGCTTGTCCAGGAACACCGCCTGGACAGCCTTAAAAAGAAGAACGAGACGCTCAAGCAGACCATCAACCAGATGAATCGTCGTCTCGATGCCTCGAACGAAGAGTGCGTGTTTCTTTTCGCGGATACGTTGTTTAGGCGTGTCACGTTGGCCAAGAATCTTTCGCAAGCCGAAATGGAGAAGGCGACCTTGCAAGACGAGAAGAAGAAAGCGCAGGACGAACTTTTCAAACTGCACGGGGAAATCAGAAAGCTTAAGGCAAAAGTAACAATCTATCAGTGTTTTATACGCATCGTTGTTCCTAGTTCGAAAGCAGCGAATCATTACGCACCAGCGTCGCCACGTCCAACCGGAAGCTGCGTGAGGAGCTGGACAAGGTCATCGAACAGGCCGAAAGCGCTGACACACATGAGAGTGCTATGCAAAAAAAGGTACATTTCATCCTTTAATTCGTTATTCGGGATTCAGATCGACGAGCTGGAGGCGCGCCTGAAGGAAACGACGACCGCGCAACTGAAAGCTTCCGAAATTTCTGAATGCGCGGAAGCGCAGATTCAGGGACTCTCATTTGAGGTAATTTTCAAGATATCGACTCCAAAATGTCGTTTAGTTGGAACGTCAGAAGCAAGCGTTGGTGGCGGTGATGATGGAGAAGGAGGAGATCACTAAGAAGCACAACCTTCTGCTGAGCGATTTAAAAATGAAGTGGGGTTTGGTAATCGACAGTCAAAATCTTTAGGGAAACTGCTAAAACGACGGAGCGCCTCGGCTTCGACCATAATTTGATGACGAAACTCGCCCAGGACGAGGTGGCGGAACTGAAGGAAGAGCTTGCCATGACGCAGCGGAAGCTGAACACCAAGACGGAGGAGTACGAGGCGGCGATGCGCCATTTGAAAGATCAGGTTTGTTTTGGAGATAAATTATTCAACAGATTTCAGCTGAAAGGCGACCACGAGAAGCTTCAGAATGCGCTCGCCCTGAAGACTCTCGAAATGATGAACTTGGAAGCAAGGCTGACGCAAGGCCGCGACGCCTACGACAAATTGCAGTAAGGGTTTCAAGCTTAACCACAACTGTCTCTTTAGTCGTTCGACCCAGGAGCAATACCAACAGCTCTCACAGCAGCTCAACACCAGCATTAACGCATTGGTAAACGCACGCTCATTGTCTCCAAAATTCTTGTTTAGAACCAGCAGCTCCACCAGGAGCGCCTAGAAAAAAAGCTTGTGCTGAAGAGCTCTCGACGCTGCGAGCTGAGGTGATTAATTTTGTTGCGCAGTTATGCCGTAGTTTCAGTTTGCTGCTTTACAGCAGCGGCCGGGGGTCGATCCAAATGTGTTGACGCAGCTTCGCCAGCTGGTGGCGGAGAAGACTGAGGAGGTTCGCCTAAATTGTTGTGCAAATCTTTTGATTTAGTGCACCCGTTTGGAGACGGAGTACAATCGAGTGCTCGTCGAATGTGGAGGCCTGATTGAGCGGCAGAAGGAGCTGGAGCTGGACGTCCTGGATCTGAAGGACCAGCTGCGCAACCTTTCCGAAGAGCAGGCGGTACTATTTTCCGTTGTCTGTCTAGTTACACTGTTTTTCTAGGACGCGGCAATCAGAGGACGGGCCCGCGACTGATGCACTCGGCCACTACTACACCACCTAGAATTCTTCAAGAATTTGTATAGATGTGTATTCTCGCGCCCCGGTTTTGTGATGTCTCGCCTTTTTCGGGTATTTTTTATGTCTGTGATACATTGGCCTTGCATATTATTTCTTTTATGCCATTATTTGCTGGTTTCTACAAAGCTGTGATGGCCCGAAAATTGTCCAAATATTAACGGAATTTCGATAAATTTTTCTTTATATCTCGCAGGCAGAAAAACAGCTTTCAAAATGCGGAAATTGCTGATCCTGAGAAATTTTAGAAAGGGCTGATAGTGAAAGTTTTGGGTTATTATCGAGTACAGTTAAAATGGTAGATCTAACTATATTTAGTCTGGAAAAACTATCTAGAAACTTTGGTCAACCGGCCATCGTTTGTCTAAAAATTTATATTTATTGTATTTTTCCTCAAAATTGCGAAGTTTTTGCGTTTAGGATTAGCAAAAACGAATCAGAAACACTTTTCGCAATTTATATTTGCAAGATTGGGCTTTGAGAAAACAACTTTAGTTTGTTTTTTGTCTGTCTTTCCCTTTACCCCAATTGACCCAATGCCCTTCTCTCATTTCCACCAAAAACTCCCCCCGCGACAGAGAACAGAACCGAAAATTGGTGTATCTCCATCGTGTTGGTTGACCGCCTTGAAAATAAGTTCGCATTGGTTCCCCGCAAGATTTGTCGGCATTATTTGGTGAGGGCCGGGCGAGAACTTTTGAGGCCGATCCCCGACTCCTCTTCAGACCCCAACCCGCTACGATGGTTATCTCCGAGTCAAGCGACGATGCGAGGAGCATGAGGTGTAGAGGAAGAGGAGCAGGAGGTGCGCATGTTTGGAGAGGCTCCTTCTCTTCGAGTAATGCTTCCTTTTCGCGTCTTCCTCTCTAGTCTTTCTGCCTTCGTCTTACTGTCGGCTATCTGATCGTGCTGCTCCCCACCTCTCTACACGGAGATCCATCCAGGGCTCACCCTCCTTTTGCCTCGGGATGGCCTCAAGCACATGAAGAGGAGAATGGAGGTGGTGCTCGGCCGCAGATGGATCTGTTACGCAATCATACAGACGTGTTGAGGAGGACAAAGTTTTTGCGGAGGATGATTGATTTAAAGGAGCATGACCCTGTGGGGATATCAATCTTTAGGGCAACGTTTAGAGGAGATTCAGAATCTTATAGAAACAGGAACATAAAAAATTATACAAAATAAGTTAAACCAAGACGATAAAAGCAAAAAAGTGGATAAATATGGATTTTTCAAACTTCCGGCAACAGAAGCTAGAAGTGAAAAATCCAGGAAAGGAGAACGAGCCTCATTGCGATCCCAAAACCAGAATTGTGCAAAAGAGATAAACTGGAGCGATTAAAGCTAAAAAGCTTATTAAATGTGAATTATTCATACTTTCGATAAAAAGCAAGAAGGAGCACGAGCTCGTTTTTCAAATCCCAAACTGTCAATCAGTAGAGTTTTTCTAAAAATAATTTAGCAAAAGAACACCTCTAGGTTTGTTCGTTGTTAATTTCCGGAAAGAAATCGAGCTACGAGTTTTTCGAAAAGGAGCACGAGCGAGCTCCTCTCAATCGCTAAACCAAAAATTTTTGATCAACCGCTGAACTTACCCGACCCAAACGTCATGATCCATGCTCAACTTTTTATCTCGATCTCCCAAATCGGCACCCGCAAAAAGCCCAATTCGCACAATTCCAATCTTCCCCCCAAGTTAATGTCTCCAATTTTGCCACCTCTCGCTCCTCAATTTGCTCGGTTGTCTCACCCTGGTAGTCTAAATGGTTCTCGAACTTACGTGCGCACCTGGATGACCTTCACTCTTTTCTCACCCATTTACACATCCCTCAACCGCAATAAAGTCTCTGTTAATGGCAGGAAGTGTCGGGATTTTTTTCGGTTTCTTCCGGTGGTCGTAGGTTGCTCTTTTCTACCTCTAGATTACCCGCTTTATGGCAATTTCAACCCTCATTTTTCCAGGACTCACCTTTTTATTACATTGTATCTTTCCCATCTCCTTCTCCCCTTGAGACTGTCACCACCGGAAGGGATCCACCTGCCTGTATATTGCTTCATTTTCACGGCTGCCAGGCTCGCTGACATTTTTTACTTCGGGTGGAACAGAACCGGTAGTTGGCAATAGGGGCGGCGCGTTTTCCTTGAAAATTATCCCGGCCCCGAGAACGAGGTGGAGCTGATTTTTATTGTTCGCTCTGCTTGGCTAAATGTCAATTTTTGCTCTCGATATTTTTGGACCTTTGTAGATAGTGCTTTTTGCTGTTTATAAGCATTATTTGTTTAAAAAATAGCTAGAAAGATTTTTCATTAATGTTTTCACATTTTTAAGTTAAACAGCTGATTATCTGGGTGTCACCATCCCTTTAATCCGTCAGGCAGTCTTTCTAGACTTTGAAAACAATATATTTTCATTGCAAGTTCTCGCAATCAAGAATTTTTCTTTATTTTCTTTTATCATTTTTAAACGCCCAACGAAAACGCTGTAAAATTTTGAAATGCAGGAAATTTTCATATCTCGATTAAATTAAGCATTTATTACCTTAAAAACGAATTTATTTGAATTCCATCGGTTTATAATATTTTAAGGGATCAGAAAATTTTGATTTGCGAGCCAAATAGACGCGAACTTTTGGTGGCAATGTCCCTTTGAACGGAATTTAGCTACCAAAGAGGAAATTTTGAATTTAGCAGCGTTAATTATAGTAGATAAATAAAATTAATCCGAATATGATAACCATTCCTATTCTTGCAAATTAACCTTTTCCCAATTTCACTCAAGTTCTCAGGCTCAAAACCTTAGCTCGTTCTGCCCTAGTGTATCCTGTACTCTGGACGTTGATTCCGAGCCGATACTGCCCCCCCCCCCCGCCGGCATCCCTGACCCCCACCAAAAATGGGCTTGGATCGGAAACGAGTTCCCCTTGACCTTATAGAGCCGATCCCGGCGGCGATGATTCGCGCATTTCGGGTGTGGGATAGATAGATAGCCCTAGAGCTTTCCATCCCCTTTAAACAAGCACTCCTCTGCAGCACCCCCACACCACCTTGTCTGGTCTATTCCAAAGGATCCGGATCTTGTCTTGAACTATTGTCTACAATTAGCCCCACTCTCATTCTCCACCCTCCTGCTCCGCTTCCTTCCATCGTGCTCCCCACTCCATTTGCCCCCCGGTTTGACCCAATGGCCTGACGCTGACGGGGGCCGATCTCCCCTCCTGCTTCGGGTGTCTTCCGACTCATTTTATGCTCATGCTCGCCGGTTAGGTGGTTCTCAGCGCGAGAGGCGCTTCTCACCATCCATCATTTGTCTAGGATTGTGCATTTTTGTAGAGAAGCATACTATAGACCCAATTTTTTATTCATTAATTAAATGTGAATTTTATGCTAGGTTTGAGAAAGTTATGACTTTATTTTTTCCTAGTTATAAAATGGAAAAATGAAAAATGTTGTAATTTTGATAATTTTTGAGATCTTGTCCATTAAGATAGTTATACATATACTTGTAATAAGGATTGTAAGTACCCGCAAAATCAGGAAATCTTGACATTACCACTTTTGCACATATTTTAAACCCGTGAGCCGTTACTATGCTTTTGACGCGCATACCTAAGAAAAACTTTAGAATCAATAGGATTCTTTTGAAATATCACTTTCTGTTTTTTTGAAAAACGCCTGAGACTCCAGCTTTTAAATTTTTATAATTTTTATTAATGCGTATACCTCGAGACTAGCTACTAGTCTCTGCCTTCACAACTCCTTTAAAAAGCGGGGGGAGGGACGATTCTATAGAATTTTTCTGCGGCAGCGACACGCACCCAATTGATTACGCAATGTAAAGACGCGCTTGTGCGTCGCGTGTCGCGGTGGAATCAAAATCTATAGAGAACCTATAGTCATGCCCTTCTCGTCCCCCTTAAACCTCCAACCGAGCCAATCTCTGCCCAAAATTCCACGCACCCGTGGCCAAAACTTATCACCCCGCCATCCGATTTATTTACGGCTCAACGTCCTGACCTCCAGCAAAATCTGACCACAATTCCCTTTCGGCGAACGCCGGCTAGGAATCGGTGCAATTCCGGCGTGAAAAATCTACTACACACGGGTATTTCACCTGAAGGCGTGAAGCGCCTTGAACACGCCACCCCTTCTGGCTCCGGCTCTCTCTCTCTCTCTCTCTCTCTCTCTCTTCTCTCACTCTCTCTTTTCTCATCTGCAAACCCCGCCCATCGAATGGAATTCCCCCGTCTTCAAAAGCCAAAGATGGGCAGTGTTTAGGTGATGGTTCTTTGGGGCTGGAAAACGAGTGACACTTATCCTGAAAATCGGATGATTCCTGGGGCACCCCCTTCAGCTTCTTCCTGTCAAAGCAGCCCCCCCCCCCAAATTTGGAGATAAAAGAATATGTAAACAGATGAAAGCACACAACCCGTTTTAGGGGCTGAATGGATAGTTCTTTGAAAATCACGTGGTGTGGTTGGGAAATTGGTGCTCTTTGTTGATTTAGGAAGAGATTAGGCGGGGAAGATCGTGAACTTTAGAAATTGTTGTATTTGCCTAGACAAGTGAAATTGTTTGGAAGCCTGATTTTTGAAGATTAATCTATTTTGAAAGATTTTGGAGCTATTTCCGATCTCGCGATCGTTGAGAAGTTGGTGTTTTTGATGGATTTTAGGTGAGATTAACTGGGAAATTGCTAAATGTGGTGTTTTTGCCCATTTTTTAGGGTTTACTACTTTACCCCCGGTCCGGAAGTCCCAAATTGTTTGTAATTTCTGCTAGATCTTGCAGTTTTTTTTGATACCGTTCGATAGAGCTTTGTGAATTATCCTAAGGTTTTGACTAACAGCCCAAAATAATATATAAAATAATATAAAAAGTTATATCAAGCACAAAAATAACCTCGAAAAATGGAGTAGAAAAGCTAGTTTTCGACATTTGCACTATTTTTTCGATATTTCGAAAACGCCATTCGATACAGCTTCGGAAAATATACTTAGATTTTTATAGATAAATTTGCTGGAGGTCAATTTTAGAAATTTAGCATAAAGTCTCGATTTTCAAAGTTCATCCCAATTTCAACATAATTTCAGATCTATTTCCGGTCCCTCATTTTTTTCCCGATCCGCACTACCCACAGTTTCTCAAGAAATCGAGAATTTCGTTAGAGGTAGATCTTATCTCAGCAAGACCTCCCCCTCCTGGTTGTCGCTTTTAAAATTTGAGTGCTTCCGGAAGAGGTCGTGTGGAGGATGGGATAAATCGCTATTAGGACAGTCATAACATAGCTTTCAGGGGAAGGGGAGATCCTCAGGAGCACGATCACTTAATTCTTGATGGCCCACGGGGGGCAGATCCTCAGCTTTTCACTCTCTTCAAGCTTTTGTATCGTACATTTCTCCAGGGTTACGATATCAATTTCTGTGACTAGCTGTTGCTCCGGATTGTTCGCTCAGGGCACAAGAGATCCAGCTCACTTTCGGATGGGTGGATCTCCGGGGGTTTTGTTCAGTCTGAAGCGCGGGGGAGTCTGAGGTGGTGAGGGCTCTAGACCTGGGGCTCATCCGGTTTCCTAGAATCACCGATTGGAGGCCGAGGTGTTCGAGCAGCAGACTCGTCGCAGGGGCTAGTAGGGCGGCCACAAAAAAGCGGGTCAAGCCAAGGGGGTGAAAGTCGGGAAGCGAGGTAGGGGGAGGGTGACGATCAGTTTTTAGGTTTTAGTGAATGCAGTATGCGGGGGAAATTGGGGTTATTGGGTGTGGGGGGAATGGTATTGTTACTGGTTTTTGGGTGGTTATGTGGGTTTTCGCGGATTCTGGAGGGTGTCCCAAAAAAGAGAAACTTCGCTCGAGCTAGTCGGAGAAGTATTCGATTTTTATGATTTTTATACCATTCAAAAGCCCTTGAAAAGGCGAATAAAATAAAAATGTTTGTTTTTTAAATTTATTCAGATTTTCCAAAATTTTCGCAGTTTGTTTAAAAATTCGGTTTTTAGTGTCAAAATATCAGCGAAATATGGCCTTTTCAGGCCTTAAAAACCGAAGTTAAATTAGTAAATCTAGAAAACAAAAAAGGCTTTGTTTTGCCGTTTCGCAAGCTTTCGATAGCTACCAAAATCATAAAAATCGGACATTCCTCCGCGCCGCTAGAGGCTTTTTTGTTTCCACCAGTTTTTAGCTTCCAAAACTGATGCTCCATTTTTCACGCCTAAATTTAAATCGCCATCGTTAGCACTCCCCACAACATGCGTGACCCCGAAACTTTTGAATACTTTACGGGCCCCCCTGCAACCGAGCCCCTGATGATATCGTGCTCCCCCTGGAGCTCTCCCGGGAGGTCGATGTGACCCACGGGGAGGTTAGGAGCAATGTCCTTGAACTGTCCCGAGCCGTCGAGGCCACAAGCCTCCAGCCCTCCCTTCATCAATACCGACCTGAACCCTCACTATCTACCAGTTATGCTCAAAGCGATAGATACCCCCTCGGGCTCGCGACTCCACCCCCACCCTTTAGACGATTGCGTAACTAGGCGCTGATCTCCTCTAGACATCTAATCTTCGTCTAGAAAAAGATGGATGGGATTTGGTGGTGCACTCTGATAGCTCTAGCTCAAGCTCAAGCTCAAATATTTACCGTATAACCTCTGTCTTTTTCACTCGTCTGGAAAGGAGTAGCTTAATAGGTCAGGCTCAGGCTTGGGCTTAGGCTTATCTTAGTCTTCGGTTTAGGCTTAGGCGTAGGCTTAGGATTTGGCTTAGGCGCAGCCTTCTACTTTTACTTAGACTTACCGCGCAAGCAGTCATACCATGAAAACTCAAAATTAAAAATTTTCCACATTCTCCATTAGAAAGAAATTTTGAATATTTTTTGGGTACGGTTTTTCCTATGGACAATACGATATCTACATCTATATCTACGTTTCCCCCACCACGTCAACCCCTTAAATATTTTCTAGTCTGCTCCCTGCGAACTACGCCATTTTTTGACAGTTGTTTTCGCCAGGCTGGCAGCCAGCCTATTAGGTCTTTCAAGGGGGTGGACACCTCAAAAACCCAAAGAAAACCCGCGCCGCGCGCGTTAGATCGGCATCGCCACGCACCCTAAGTTTCCGTCCCTGCCTAAATCTTGACGTATTATTGTAACCGCCCGGAAAACCTCTTCAGACTGTTTGTGAACGCGGGCCAATTTTTTGGCGCGAACCCCCCGAGCCGAGAGTATCCTGTTTACCGGTCGTACATGTAAATTTCAAGGCCAAATCTGGAGGGGGGGATGGCTGCGGGAACCCCGTAGCAAATTGACCGCCCGTCCGCCCCCGTAACGGGTTTTTGGGGGTTATAAATGGCGGGTATTAAATGGGGGTATTTGAAATTCGGGTTTAATAGGTTTTTGGTGGACTTTTGGTTTTGAAATAATCCGAAAGATGCGTTGTTTTTCAATAATTGTGCAAAAGTTTATATTCTAAATGTCTGCGTCTCTTGCCTAGACCTAAGCCTAAGTCTATACGTACGCCTAAGTCTAAGCCTAAGTTAAGCCTAAGCCTAAGCTTAACCTAAATTCAGATTAGATCCAAGCCTAAGCCTAATTTAGCCAAAACCAACCAAATTAACAAAAACTTCAGAATTTTGTAGTTTAAAGTTTCCCCCTTGTTTTCCTGCCCTTACCTATACCCCCCGTTTTTGTGTAGGTTCAACGGAACGAAAGCGTACAGACCCCACCCAAATCTGACCCATCTGAACCTGTTTTGAAATGATCCTTAGCCAGCCTCCCCCCATCGCGTTGCCAAATCCCTATTTGGCAGCTGACCACTTCACGAATTTGGCAACGGCGGAGACGAGGAGGTGTCTGTCGAAACGGACAGCCCTCCCCCCTCCGATGCGCTGCCCCCCGACAGATTGTAATCTATCGGGTCTTTAAAAGAATTGTTCAGACCGAACGGAACTTAGATTTTTGGGGCCTGATTTCGGGCACGAGGCAAATTTTTTTATAGGAATTTCGTTTGGGCAGGGGTAGTTGGGGAATGTGAGGTTTGAGGATCTTTTGATTTTGAGGATCGCGTGACTTTTTGGAATATTGTGTAATTAGGAATTAAGGTAAAACTCGGTTCAAGATTCTGACTTCTAGAAGACGCTGTCCTTTTTAGTATGATTTAATTACGAACTTTTAAATTTGAATTACTTGATTTCTGACCATGGAATCAAATTCAAGCAGTTCGGGCCATTCATGAAGTAATTGGAAATAATTCCTCGAATCCGGTCGGGAAATTCAGGCTCCGTATAAAGTGTTATTTTCTAAAAACTGACCTTCTAAGTACCTTAGGAACAACTTCAAGGAGGTCAGACCCTAGGGAAAATCGCCAACTTCAAGAAAAATCTCGATAATCGATCTTCCAAATACGTCAGAAACAACTTCAAGAAGGTCAGACCAGCCAGACATAATTTACAAGATCCGTAGCTATAAGAATTTAAGAAAATAACCTTTAACGACTTTCCGAAGTAGCTCCAAGATCGGACCACCCAAGCCCCAAATTTGGCAATAACTCGGCGAGTCCGTCCGGAACTGCTGAAGATGGCCCTATCCGCCCTCGCTGCAGTCCCGTGCGATCACCCCAAGCCTTCACATGGCCCACCCCAGATGGGCTGACCACCATCTGATAGCAATTCTGGTATAAAAGCCCCTTCACCTCCAGGGGGGCCCGTGCTAGATTCAAGGCGTGGCCAGGGAGTACGGGTGGTGCCACTTCGCCTCCCTCCAGCTTCTTCCTCCCTTGTCATTACCATATTTGTATTCTGAGGTCATCAGATCCAAAAAGGGGGTGGTGCCACCTTCTGGCAGTGGTGAGTGTGAGGGAGGGCTCTCAAAGCCCGAAGCCATCCATTCCACCTCACTCCCCCCTTCCATTCCATACCGTCCGCCCCCCACCCCCATGCCCCCAATCCCCCATTATTCCACCTCCCTCTCCTGTCTCCTCCTCCTCTTCTACTCCTCCCCTCCATCACAATACATCGTCCTCTACTGTGGGCCTGGGCTCGGCCCGACGATCAGCCGTTCGTGTTAGAGGTGCCAGGCTATAGCATTCACATTCACCCATTCCCTTTCTTCTGTTTTTTTTTGCGCGGCACGGAGACGCTGCTGGGTGTAGTACTATTCGTTGCTTTGCTTGTAGAAGTCAGAATATTTGGTCGGCTGTTTTTTAAAGTAGGATATTTATCAACGCTATAAAACTTCGGAAAGTGTTGAAAACAGCTCGTTTTTGGCTACGGTACATTTCCTAAAAACTAGTTATTGACTAGATGCCTTAATATTCTAATCCATAAGTCTATTAAAACTAATAAAACGCGTCAACGAGAATTTCGTTTTCTCAAAATTTTTTAGACTTAGAAGCCAAAAACTTAAAAGTTTAAGCTTAGAATATGAATTTTACCTAAAATTTCTAAAGTGGAATTTACCTATCAAATTGTATTTTACGACCTAAACACCCCCATTTAATTTACCACCTAATCAAATACGTTTTCCCCCCTTGTTCCAATCCCGCTAGCCAAAACACACCTCCCCCATTCCGTCGCCCTCCTGTTTACACGCCCTCTATTACCGGCCCCCCAATTGCAACATTTTCCATTTTCCGCTCCCCTTGCTACTAATCGAATATGTACTGTCCACCCAGAGGTCTATTTTAGACCCCCGGGAATTAACAAAATTTTTCTAAACGGACTTTAAACAGAATCTACCAAATCGACCTTTCCAATACCTTTAAAACCATTTTCCGCTTGTTGTCCGCCCCCGAATGTGCAACCCTGTTCAGCCCCAGGATTTATTACAGGTAAGGGCCCTCGGTGTCTACCGTCCACTCCACATCAACCACCCTCCTCCACCTCCTTCCTTCCCATCTATTCTATGCCCTCAACCGCCGACGTCTCCGACGTGTCTTCTGGCTGGGAGCGCGTCTCCGACCACGACTCGCAGGTTCGCTTTGTGCGCAATTTTTTTGTGTATTTTTGTATTTTCATGTTTTTCCTTGCTTTTTGTCGACTGTCTTGATGGTTAAGAAAACTTTATTACTTCGAAAAACCGGAAAACAAGATTTTTCGAAGTACAAAAAGCGTCTTCTAGCAGGACGGAAAAGTTTCCGATCTTGACGATTTTGCTATCTATCGAAAGCTCTCAAAAAGGCGAGAATACTAAACAAGTTTTCTTTTCTAAATTCACATGTTATATATCAAATTTTGAGTTTTGAAAAATTTGTAACCAACATTTGGAAAACGATGAAAACCGTTGAATTATTCGAGATCCGCATTTGAATCTCCGATTTCACGGGAACAGGATGCCCGTTTTTCCAGAAAACAATACTTTTACCAATTAAAAATAATTTTCATGAAAAATTTTAGAAAACTAAATCCGCTTTTTTCTCGCATTTTCAAGGGATTTCCAATGGTGTAAGAACCATGTCAATCCGAGCTTTCGGCGAACCGCTAGAGAATGTTGTTTTTCGAGTTTGTACTTTCCCTAGCAACACCTTTTCAAAATAATGTTTTTCGTAGTAATTGTAGTAGTTATAGTTGAATAGCGTTTAATACCCTCATTTTTTGTGTATTTCCCCCTGTTTTGACTTGCTTTTTGTCGAACTGTCTCGGTGGTCAACCCCTGTCTTCGCCGATGGCACCTATTCGCCCCCCATTATGTCTCGTCTCGTTCTCCTCCTCGCTCCGCCCCCCACCCCGGGCCGCGTCGGATACTGATCGTCTAATTGCGTGTCTCCCGTGTTTCCATCGTCCTCCTCCCGCTGGCTCCTCGCTCCCCCTCCTCCTCCACCTCCTCCTCCTCTCAGGCTCACACATCGTGGTCCTGTGCCGCCTCGACCACCCCCAAAAAGTGCGCCCGGTCGCAAGGTAGTTAACGGATTAAGTGATGTCACATTTTATATCTTTTCTATTTTTATTTTATCTGTATTGTAGTATCTAAACTCTAAAAGTACTAAAAACTCAAAATACCTTTAAACCTCCTAGGTTTTATAAAAATGCCAGATCAGTTTTGCAAGTCAAGACCTGGTGTTTACAGCCTCCATTCCAGCAGTTTCCGAGCCCCTGAAATCAGCCCATTTACGAATTCGGGGCTTATCTGCTTGCCTGTCCATAGTTCTTCTTTGTACCTACCGTAGAGACTTACGAATTCGTGCGGCTTATCAGTTCCGGTGTAGTTTTGGCATAAAAGGGATCTGCTGATCCAAAAAATTCAGAATTTTCCATCATCTCGAGCTCTCCGCGATCCTCTAGCTCTTCTAAAAAATTTCTCGAAGCCTCCAACCCAGCAAAACATTGCCCCACCACTTACAGGCCATTAGCCACAAAGAGCTCCAGCTCCACGCCACCTCCTCCTCCCGAATCCGAGCCTCCACCTCCACCTCCCTCTGTGTGTAACCTCGAACCCGACAGGCTCTTCGGATCGATGCGCATTTGAGACATGAATCTCGGACCCGCCCGCGGGCCGACCCGAGACCATCACGCGCCCTAATTTCCACGCTCGCCAGAACCCCAAAAGCGGGGCCCGCTCCTGCTCCTCTATAAGTTAATGAGCACAAGATTTCCTCACTCATCGATTTTAATAGAGTTTACTCTGATCCTTAAAAACGTCATGAAAATAGTCCCAAACATCCTCTTGCTCCTCCTCCTCATCCTTGGGTCGAGTGCCCTGTTTTCCATGTTGCTTTGAAGTGGTCTGTTAGTCTTGGCGGTGAAATTTCGGGTATAAGGTATTATATTTCGTTTAATTTCCAGACTAGCTCGTCCCCCGGAGCCATGTGGAACGGAGAGACTCCGTATTGGCACGGACAAGAAGACATTGTCATCTCCGGTGTCTCCGGAAGATTCCCACAGTAAGTTTTTACCTTTTTAATAAATTGGATGTTGTAAATTTAATATAGTTTTGGCTTAAATACTCTATTACACTTTTTCTAGATCCGAAAATGTCAAGGAATTCGGAGACAAGCTCCTCGCCGGAGAGGACTTGGTCACCGAGGACGACAGTCGCTGGCCGCCGGGTAATTTTTGAAGCTTTAATTTTTATATGCATTAATCTTCTAGGCTACTACGATCTGCCCAAGCGCCACGGAAAGCTGAAGGAGCTCAAGAAATTCGACGCCTCTTTCTTTTCCGTCACGCCGAAACAGGTAAGAATACTTTCCGTCCGATCTTGGCCTTTTGTTCGAAAAACCTTCGGGGGATGACAAAATCCCGGTGGAAAAAATTCCGATTGTTACCCCTACAAATCGATACCACCGACCGGTTGACGTGACTCATATTTAGGCCAACTACCTCGACCCGCAGGTCCGAAAATTGCTCGAGGTCACCTGGGAGGCTCTCGTCGATTCCGGTAGGTCGACGGGGGAGAATCAGCCTCAAAAACACAAAAATCACTCTAAAACCCTCCAAAAAATTCCGATACACTCCCAATTTGTCAGTGCAAGCCTGCCATCGAGATCTACCCCCCGGGGTCTTGCACACAGTGCGGTGGGTGAGCTTGGGGCCTGGCTCGGGAGTGCTGGCGAGTGCTGGGCGGCCTTGAACCCTAGGCGACCTAGTTGCGATGCACCCCTTCTGCCCCCTTCCAATACTCTCGGCCTCTCGTCCTCCTCCACCTCCTCCTCCTCCTCCTCCTCATCGTCGCAAAACACCCCCGGAGGGCACCCAGCTCGTCAACTGGAAACTTGTGGAATGGGGAAAAATCTGGTTTATGGGGTGTGAGGAGTTTCCGGATTTTGGCCGGGGGGTTTGGTTTCGGGAATTATTCGCGTGATTTGGCAAAAGCTCAAAAAAAAGATAGCATATCTTAGAATCATGGAAGCAGAAAATCCTCTTGAAGCCGTTAGAACCGGTTACGCTATGGTAAATTTCACAATTTCGTGCTCTCCGCTCGCTCAAGCACAACCAAAAAGTTCAGGCTCAAAAAACGTAAACGTTGGCATTTCTCAATATCATAGAACCGATCAAAACTATAAAAACCACGAAATTTCCCAATATCTCAATCTCTGCTCTTCGGAGCACGATCACAAATGATGTAGCTCCCCCCTAGCCGTGACGTACCTCACGTCACTCTCCGCAATTTCCATATACGCTACATCTTGCACACCCCAAAGAACAGACCTCAAGAACAGGCTCATGCTCCCCTCCTCTGAGAACGATCTTGCCCGTGTGAGACTGCACGCTCGAGTTTGTGCTCGATGACTCATTGCTCTAGCTCGCGCCACCATGACCCCCAGGCTATCCCTCCCTGGTGCTCCCACCAAACTATAGGCAGCACGTGAAAGGAAGCTTCTGAAAACGAATGAGGATTCTTGATTAAAGACTCAAAAACTATGGGGCCATTTTCCACTATCTGTTTCTCGTGCTTTCTCTCTCTCTCTCTCTCTCTATCGCTATCTAGCAGAGAGCATTGATCTTTAAAGACCCCGGTTGGGTGTTCGCTGCTTATCTTGTCTATACCCTATAAAAAAGCATGGTCAGGCATTATGGCGCGATTTTTTATCAGCAGGAGAAGCTGGGGAGGTTTTTTTGGGCGAGGGGGTGATAGTAAAGCGTAATTTGAATCTGGAAGAGTGAAAAGTAAATCGTGAATCAAGAAATTGAATCTATTTTTAGGAATCGACCCGGCCCAGCTCCGCGGCACCAACACCGGAGTGTTCGTCGGATGCTCGGCTTCCGAGACTGGAGGAGCTCTCACACAGGTTTGAAATTTTTGAGAAAATTAAGTGATAATCATTTTTATTAGAAATCTAAAGCTGGAAGGTTTGAAAAAACGTTGTATTTGTGTTTGTCGATCCTGAGAATCCCCTTAAAAATTGTTTTTGTGGTTGTAAATTCCGAGAATTACCTTAAAAAGTTGTGTTTGTGTTTTTAGATAGTTTGTAGATTGAGAGTTTCCTTTAAAGCTTGTTTTTATGTTTTTAGATAGTGAGAGTCACCTTAAAAACATGGGTTTTGTTTTTGAAAATTGAATTTAATTCATTTAGAAAACCTAAGAATTGAGCTAAAAAATTATCTTTGGGTTGTGGATGTTGTAAATTACCTTAATAATCATCTGAAACCCTAATTTACATTGCCGATTTCAGGATCCGGAAACCGTAACCGGATACACATTGACTGGATGCGTGCGGTCGATGTTCTCGAACAGAATCTCGTTCACATTCGACTTCCGCGGCCCCTCATTCTCCGTGGACACGGCCTGCTCCTCGTCGCTGCTCGCCCTCCAGCTGGCCGTCGATGCCATCCGACAAGTAATTTCGGCCTTAAAAATCTATATAAATTTTTTTCCCAGGGCCAATGCGACTCGGCCATTGTCGCCGGAGCCCACTTGACCCTCACGCCGACGGCCGCCCTCCAGTTCTTGCGCCTCGGCATGCTGTCAGACAAGGGCTCTTGCCGCTCGTTCGACGAGTCGGGTGAGTTCAGGCTCATTTTCTACCTTCTGTCATTATCCTAGAAATCAAAACTATGAAAATTCTATTTTTAGGCGACGGCTACTGCCGTACCGAAGGCGTCGCTGCCATCCTACTGCAGCGCAAATCTAAGGCCAATCGTGTCTACGCCACCGTCTTGCACGCCAAGTCCAACACGGACGGAAACAAGGAACAGGGTAAACTCAAGATTATATTATTTTTATACCCGTTCTTGCAGGCATCACCTTCCCATCGGGTGAGCGCCAGGCCCAGCTCCTTGAAGAAGTCTACTCCGAAGCCGGAGTCGACCCCAACACCGTCTACTATGTGGAATCCCACGGAACTGGTACCAAGGTATGGTCATTAATGATTACTTACCTCTATCTACTTTAGGTCGGTGACCCACAAGAGGCCAACGCCATCACCCAAATCTTCTGCAGCAACCGTGAAACCCCGCTGCTCATCGGATCCGTCAAATCCAACATGGGACACGCCGAGCCGGCCTCGGGCTTGTGCTCCGTCGCCAAGATCCTGCTCTCCGTCTCCCGGGGCCTGATCCCCCCGAACTTGCACTACAGGAGCCCCAACCAGTACATCCCGGGTCTCAGCGACGGCCGCCTGCAGGTCGTCACCGAGCCGACCCCACTTGAGAGCGGAGTCATTGGAGTGAACTCCTTCGGATTCGGAGGTTCCAACACTCACGTCATCCTCAAGTAAGTGCCACTCCCAACCTACTTATCTTATTTTTAGGGTCGCCGACCACGGCCAAGCCCCTCCCAGCCCCTGAATTCACGAAGGTGCTCTGCTACTCCGGCCGTACCCAGGATGCCGTCAACCACGTCTTCGAGAATGTTGAGGCTCACGCCGGAGACTACTACCTCCAACAGCTCCTGGCCAACCAGGCCAATCTGCCACCAAAGGACACTCCCTTCCGTGGATACATGCTCCTCAACCGCAAGGGAGAACTCCCACCTATCAAGGATGTCCAGAAGGTTTGCAGCTTCTTAATACACCACTAACTGACTGATTTAGGTGAGCATCACCGAGCCCCGCCCCGTCTACTTCATCTACTCTGGAATGGGCTCCCAATGGCCAGGAATGGCCCAAGATCTGATGGCCATCCCCGTCTTCAACGAGTCGCTCCTCAAGTGTAGCCATGCTCTCGACGAATTCGGAGTGGACGTCTACAAAATGCTCCAAAGCTCCGACCCATCCCAATACAAGAACAACACCCTCAACTGCATGCTCGCCATCTCCGCCATCCAGGTCGCCCTCACCGATCTGATGAAGCACCTCGGAGTCGAGCCCGATGGTATCATCGGACACTCCACTGGAGAAATGGGATGCGGTTACTGCGATGGAGCCCTCACTGCCGAGCAGACGATGAAGCTCGCCTACCACCGTGGAACTTCGATCATGAACTCGAAGATCGAAGTCAAGGGCGGCATGGCTGCTCTTGGAAT
Organism: Mesorhabditis sp. LJ9110; assembly: GCA_038088335.1. Classification (NCBI taxonomy): domain Eukaryota; kingdom Metazoa; phylum Nematoda; class Chromadorea; order Rhabditida; family Rhabditidae; genus Mesorhabditis; species Mesorhabditis sp. LJ9110. Next base: position 15,424 of record JBBGBA010000112.1, on the reverse strand, counting down.
CACCTGGGAGGAGGCTTCGAAAAACTGCCCTCCTGGAGTCGTCCCCGCTTGCCACAATGCCCAGGACAACGTCACCGTCTCGGGAGATGCTGAAGCCATCGACAAGTGGTGCGAGGAGCTGAAGGCCAAGGACATCCTGGCCCGTGCCGTCGATTCTTCCGGAATTCCCTTCCACTCGCCGGCCATGCTCAAGGTCAAGGAGCCCATGTTGGCTGCCATGCGACAGGTCGTCACCGAGCCGAAGCCCCGTTCTTCGCGCTGGATCTCGACTTCGATCCCTGAAGATGAATGGGACAGCGAGCTGGCTTCGACTTGCTCTGCCGACTACCACGTCAACAACGCGTGCAGCCCGGTGCTGTTCTACGAGGCTCTTCAGAAGATCCCGCCAAACGCCGTCACCATCGAGTTGGCGCCGCACTCTTTGATGAACGGAATTCTGCGCCGATCTTTGCAGAAGACCGTCTCCAACGTTGGGCTGATGAAGCGTGATGTGGAGAATGAGCTTGAGCAGTTCCTCGGAGCGCTCGGACGAGCCTACCAGGCCGGAGTGACGATCCACGTCGAGAACCTGTACCCAAGGGTTGAGGGCCCTGTGCCCAAGAACACTCCCATGATTGGACCCATGTGGAAATGGGACCACTCCCACGACTGGCCGGTCATCGACGGCAAGCTGATGGCTTCGGGAGGTGGTGGAGGTCTGCCCTCCTCGGCCTCGTACACCATCGACCCGTTCGCCGCCGACTCCAAGGAGGCCTATCTCCTGGACCATTGCATCGACGGCAGGGTCCTGTACCCGTTCACCGGCCATATGGTAATTTTTGCTCACATTAATAGATTATCTTTCTCTCAGGTGCTCGCCTGGAAGACGCTCTGCAAGCTGAAGGGAGTCGACTTCTTGAAGACGCCCGTCGTTCTGGAGAACATCAACGTCTACTCGGCCACGATTCTCACCAAGCCAAGTAGGCGAAAAATATTGGGTTTACATTTGGTTTAGTCAAATTGGACTGCGTGATCACGCCTGGAACCGGGCAGTTCGAGATCATCTTCGACGACCAGGTGGCGGCTTCTGGACATATCTACATTCCGGACGACACGCAGCCGGCGTACTACGGAAAGGTAGGAAAATTTGAACCTGAGATTTTAGTTTTGAGCATTAAAAAACGGCTTTGAAATTCACAGAAAAATGAAATTCACACATTTAAAAATTACATCAAAAATTTACAATTTTTAGAAAAATTTAAACCCCACATTTACAGCTCGAAGACATCCGCACCTCCGAAATTGCCGACCGCATCGAGCTCGACACTGAGGATGCCTACAAGGAGTTCCTCCTCCGAGGTCAGCCCTTTTTGCAACACGGGAATCATGCCAGCCCCACCGAGCATGACCACAAAAACGCACTTTCCCCGCGCGTGAGCGCCCCCGCGCTGCTCTATCCGTTTTGACCGGCTACTACGTAAACGGGTCTGGAAAGCGGCCATTCATCATTCGTTCACCGAACTGCAAATTCTTGTCGATGGCCGGAAAGGGTGGAAAAGAAGGCGGCGCAGGCGCTTTCCATGGGCCCCGCAGCGGAAAGGCGGCAAAAAACGTTTCGTCATTTCTTCGCGAACAATCGAGCGGCTATATGGCTGTCTCGGTTGATAAGATTTGAGCACGGCCATAGATGGGGAGCACCAGGAAAATCAACAATTTTTGAGGCGGGGATAGGTGTGAAAGGGAATATTATGCGAATTTTGTTGGTTTTGGATTTTAAGGATTTTTTTAATGTAAATACTAGTAGAAAAATGGCTAAATTTTTGTCATATAAATCAAAAACTGTTTTTTTAAATTGCTAAATTTAAAAAATTTTTAATTCTATTAAAACCAAAATATAGATTTTCAATTTTTTAATAGATTTTCCCTTTTAAATTTAAAAAATTCTTTAAAAAGTATTTAAAATTCTATCTAGACTGATAGGAAAAAATAGCGGGCTCCGGAAACCCCCCCCCCCTCCCCGATAATGCCAAAGAACCTCAATTTCAATCTCATTTCTTTCAGGCTACGAATACGGCCAGGCGTTCCGCGGCATCTACCGCACGTGCAACTCCGGAGAGCGCGGAAAGCTGTACTGGACCGGCAACTGGGTGACATTCCTCGATTCGCTGCTCCAGACAGCGCTACTCGCCGAGCGCGCTGACACGCTGCGTCTGCCGACCCGTGTCCGGTGAGTGCCTTCAAACACAAGACACGATATCTATTACCTTCATCTCCACTATCTACACCTATTCCAAAGAACAAACCGCCCTCTCTGCATTGGTTATCTTCGAGAAATCTCGATTCTACCCTCTTTGACTCCAGCGCTGGGCCTAACAACCAAAAAAGGGGGCGGTTGCTAAACATTTTCGTCATGGTTGGGACTATGAAATATGAGATAACTAGATTTGGAGTAGGACTTGTGGAATGACTAGTACTCTCGAAAACAACATTAGATTAGATCTTGTATTTTGTTGTTAATACGTTAGAAAAAGGGTTCTGGACTGTTAGCGGGGGGGGGGGAAAAACCAATTTTGGTTTTTCCACCACTTTTACCGTTTGCTGATATATTATGTATTTTAATAGTGTTTTTAGAAGTTTCTGAGGCTAGAAAGTCACGAATAATATTTTTTTGAAATTTTGAATACCAAATTTTGTGTCCTTTCTGGTCGTTTTCCATACGTTTTTGGCAAAAATGTCAAAATTTTTCCAATATTTTTATTTTTTTAGGTTTTAATTTTAAAAATGACGTAAAATGCAAGAAAAACAGTTTATATTTTGTTTATAGGGCCGTAGAGAATCCTAGGTAAAAATTTAGTCCCCCCGCGAACAGTCCAGAACCAGAAATGTTTGTAAAAGACAAGAATAGACTATAAACGTCCTCTTCCGATCTCTAGAGTCTATGCCTTCGATAGAACTTGTCGCACATCCAGGGGGCAAATGCGGGAAGAAGGAATTGCATAGATGAAGATCCTCCACTTTCTGCCCCCCAGAGCCGGCTCATGTAGATCGTGACGCTCGATAAATGTTGGAAGCGGGGCACACCACCCGGAATGGAATCCCCATGGTCTTTGCGGTCTAGGGTGTACCCCGGGGAGCAAGAGAAAAATCGTGCTCGTTTAACCCAATAATTTTCAGCTACCTCCGCGTCGACCCCGAGAAACATCTCGCCAGCGTCATTGAGCAGGACGGGATCCAAGTCATCGAACTCCGCAACGACCACGCCACCAACGGATGTGTCGCTGGAGGCGTCGAATGCTGCGACCTTACCGCCCACACTGTCGCTCGCCGCATGCAAACTTCCGGCCAGCTCTACCACGAGAAGATCTTCTTCGTCAAGCACTTCGACAAGGAGGCATTCCTCGAGTTCCCCAAGGAGAAGGCCGCCCTCGCTTCCTACCAAAAGGTCCTCCACGCCGTCGTCGCCAAGGGATTGGCCAACTGGAAGGAGCAGGGGCTCCTCGACAAGTTCCGCTTCGGCAAGCTGCTGCAGAGCCTCGCAAAGTCGTCCAAGCCAGAGGATGTAAGTTGACTCAAACTCATGCTCATTAACAATTATCTCGTTTAGGTTACCGAGGATGAAGTGACGCGCTGGTTGAACGACCAGAAGGCGCCGCTCCTCTACGCCCTCAACGACTCCTTCGAGACCCCCTTCCACCGCGAGGATACCCCCGCCGAGTACGAGGAGATCATCCGCAACAAGCTGAAGGTGAGTCCAACTTTTTGACTTCAAAATCAACATCAATTTCCAGGCCCTCAAGTCCACCTTCGAGCGCGACTTCTACTGGAACAGCGCCATGCTCCACGACCGCATCTACAAGACCGTCCAGGACATCACCATCGAGAACTCGGCCGGCCACAACTCGAAGTGCCTCTGCATCGAGCTCACCTCCACCGAGCAGCTCAAGCTCGCCCTCGAGGCCGTCTCCTCGCACCCGCTGCTCGAGCTCGACTGGTTCGTCGCCGGGCCTGAGGTTGACCAGCTCGACGAGAACTCGTTGGAGCAGATCGGGGCCAAGAAGTTCAAGCTGTCGCTGGATGACCCAGCTTTCAACGGCTCGAACGAGGTCAAGAACATGGATTACGTCGTTGTTGATCGCGTGCTGTCCAAGTAAGTTTGGCAGACCTTTAATAGCTACAAAACTAATTTTTACATACATTTTTCATGCATTTACCTACTTTTTCAGGAAGTCCAACCCCGGAGCCTACCTACAGGCCCTGAAGCACCTCCTCCGTGATGACGGTTTCGCCATCGTCACCGAGTACACTTCTGACTTTGAGGTATTAAAAATTATAGAATACAAAAATAAACCCAATTTTTCTAGCTGGCCGCTACCGTCAACACCCTGCTCGGCGAGGACATCGACGTCGCTGAGAGCCGCCAGTACGGAGCCTACTTCACCCACGAGGCTCTCGTCAAGGTCTTCGAGGAGAACGGATACCGCATCTGCAACTACCAATCCGACCCGATCATGATGTCCACCATGTAAGTATCTTAAAAATGTTCAAATCTTAGTAAAATTTCACCTTTAACTTCTATTTTTAGCTACTGCATCCGCAAGATCCCCACCCAACCCCGTGAGCCCACCTTCATCGATGTCGACGACATCAAGGACTTCACCTGGGTCGAGCCCCTTCAACAAGCCGTTGAAGAGCGTCTGAACGAACCCGAGTACAAGACCATCTGGCTCAACTCCACCAAGGTCCGCAACAACGGAGTCGTCGGAATGGCCCTCTGCTTCGTCGAGGAGAACTTGAAGGCCAACCGCTTCCGCACTCTCGTCGACATGTCCGTCAAGAAGGGCAACCGCACCGGCCCACCCGCCCTCACCCTCGACAAGGACAACGTCAAAAAGATCATCGAGCTCGACATGCACGCCAACAACTACCGTGACGGCGAATTCGGATCGATGCGTCACATCGTTGTTCGTGATGAGGATGCCCACCAGACCAAGATGTGCGAGCACGCCTTCATCAACACATTGGTCCGTGGAGATGTGTCGTCCCTCACCTGGTTCGAGTCTCCCAACCAGTTCTTCCATGCCGTCGACGAGAAGAAGAAGGGCAACCTCCAGCTCTGCCAGGTCTACTACTCGGCCGTCAACTTCCGTGATGTCATGTTGGCCTATGGACGTCTTCCCCCGGATGCCATCCCCGGAAACTTCGCCGATCGCGAGTGTCTCCTCGGAATGGAGTTCGCTGGACGTCTCCCAAGTGGAAAGCGCATCATGGGTATTCTCCCAGCTCAAGCCTTGGCCACCACCGTCCTTGTCGACCCGGAATACGCCTGGGAAGTGCCGGAGAAGTGGTCTCTCGAGGATGCTGCTACCGTCCCGGTCGTCTACACCACCGCCTACTACGCTCTCGTCCTGCGCGGTCGCATCAGGAAGGGAGAGAAGGTGCTGATCCACGGAGGATCTGGAGGTGTCGGACAGGCTGCCATCGCCATTGCCCTCAACCACGGCTGCGAGGTGTTCACCACCGTCGGATCCGCCGAGAAGCGCGAGTACTTGAAGAAGAAGTTCCCGCAGCTCGAGGACAAGCACTTCGCCAACTCCCGCTCTGCTGACTTCGAGCTCCAAATCCGCCAGCACACCAAGGGACGTGGAGTCGATGTCGTGCTCAACTCGCTAGCCCTGCATATGCTCCAGGCTTCCGTCCGTTGCTTGGCTCAGCATGGCCGCTTCCTCGAGATCGGCAAGGTCGATCTGTCGCAGAACTCTGCCCTCGGAATGGCTGTCTTCCTGAAGAACGTCACCTTCCACGGAATCTTGCTCGATGCCGTCATGGACCAATCGATCGGAAACCGCGAAGACTGGCTCGAGATTTCTCGTCTCTTCCAGGAAGGACTCAAGAGCGGAGTCGTCCAGCCCCTCAAGGCCAACACCTACCCAGCCGACAAGGCCGAGGAGGCCTTCCGCTTCATGTCCGCTGGAAAGCACATCGGAAAGGTTTTGATGGAGATCCGCCCCGAGGAGTCGAAGAAGGTGTGCCCACCTACCCCAATCAAGGTGAAGGCCATCTGCCGCACTCTCTGCCACCCCCAGCATGTCTACATCATCACTGGAGGTCTCGGAGGTTTCGGTCTCGAGTTGGCCCAGTGGCTGATCAACCGTGGTGCCCGGAAGCTCGTGCTCACCTCTCGCAGCGGAATCAAGACTGGATACCAGGCCCGTTGCGTGTCCTTCTGGAGGCGCACTGGAATCTCGATCCAGATTTCGACCCAGAACATCGCCCGCAAACGCGATGCCGTTGAGCTGATCCGTGAGGCTCAATCGATGGGAACCATTGGTGGACTCTTCCATCTTGCCATGGTTCTCCGTGATTGTCTCTTCGAGAACCAGAACGTACAGAACTTCAAGGTAAGTGGCTTTTCCTTAAAAACTAAGCAAAAAAAGTTTTGATTTAGCTAATCGATAATCTTTAGGACGCCGCTGAGGCCAAGTACTACGGTACCATCAACATCGACAACGCCACACGCGAGTTCTGCGATGAGAACCTCCGCTGGTTCGTCGTCTTCTCCTCCATCACCTCTGGCCGTGGAAATGCTGGACAGGTAGATAAACACTAGACATCCCTTTACACCCTGAAATTTCAGACCAACTACGGATGGTCCAACTCCACCATGGAGCGTATGATCGACCACCGTCGTGAGGACGGCTACCCCGGTATTGCCATCCAATGGGGAGCCATCGGTGATGTCGGTGTCATCCTCGAGAACATGGGCGACAACAACACCGTCGTCGGAGGAACCCTCCCGCAGCGTATGCCGTCCTGCTTGGCCGCCCTCGACCTGTTCCTCTCCTGGAATCACCCCATCGTTTCCTCCTACATCAAGGCTGATCTCGGGGCCAAGAAGTCATCCGGTGGTGGCAACCTCCTCCAGACCATTGCCCACATCCTTGGTGTCAACGATGTCTCCCAGCTCAACCCTGATGCCAACCTCGGAGATCTCGGCCTCGACTCCCTCATGGGTGTCGAAATCAAGCAAGCCCTGGAGCGCGACTACGACATTGTCCTCTCCATGAAGGACATCCGCACCCTCACCCTCAACAAGCTGCAACAGCTCGCTGAAAACGGAGGTGCCAGCTCCACCGCCCTGCAGACCAACGAGACCGACATGAGGAAGGAGGGAGAAGCCAACGCCGAGAACAACACCGTCGAGCAGCTCGAGAAGCAGATGAACCAGCTGTTCAAGATGCGCGTAGACGTCAACGATCTGGACCCCCAGGACATGATCGTCAAGTGCAACAAGGTGGAGGAGGGACCAGTGACCTTCTTCGTGCACTCGATCGAGGGAATTGCTACTCCCTTGAAGAAGGTCATGAACAAGTGCGAGTTCCCGGCGTACTGCTTCCAAGCGACGCGCGAGGTGCCTCAGGATTCGATCGAGTCGGTGGCGAAGAGGTATATCAAGGAGATGAAGAAGGTGCAGGCCACTGGACCATACCGACTTGTCGGATATTCGTACGGAGCTTGCATTGGTTTCGAGATGGCGAAGACGCTGCAAGAAGTTGAAGGACCGGATGCTGTGGAGAGCTTGGTGCTGCTTGATGGATCTCATCTTTACATGCAGACCTACAGAAATGTAAGTGTACAGACGAATTATACTAAAAAAATCAATATGCGCTTGAAATGCCGTAATCAATTAAACCTATATTTTAGGTCTACCGAATGGCCTTCGGAGTGACTGGCGACACCCTCGTGAACAACCCCTTGTTCGAGTCGGAGATCATGTGCGCCATGACCCTCCGCTTTGCCAACGTCGATTACAAGAAGTTCCGCGTTGAACTCCTCCAACAACCCGGCTTCAAGGCCCGCGTTCAAAAGGTAAAAATACACCAAAAATTCTTATAAAAATTCATTTAGGTGGTGGACACCGTCATGACGACCGGGCTCTTCAAGTCGGCCGAGACGGTGGCGTTCGCCTGTCAGGCGATGCACAGCAAATTCCTGATGGCCGACAAGTACAAGCCGGACGGAAAGTTCAAGGGCAAGATCACCCTGATCCGCGCCGAGCAGGGAGCCGCCCGAGAAGAGGATGTCGGACAGGACTATGGTATCTCCCAGGTAAGGTTTAAAAGGGATTATAAATGGTATTTTTGCATTATCGGGGGGATGGTTTTCGCCCCCCCCGATAATGAACAAGAACCCTTTGAACCACCGAAGATTCTACGCTTTAAAAATCATCTCCTAACCTCCAATTTCCAGGTGTCCGAGGACTCGCAGGTGTACATGGTGGAGGGTGACCACGACACGTTCGTGCAGGGCAAGAGCTCCTCGAAGACGGTCGGCATTATCAACGAACTGATCCTCGAGAAGCACAGGCCTTAAACTTCTTCACCCCCCAGTCATCCCCTCCCCCCATTCCATCGCATATGCCATCTGGATGCTCTCTCCACTTCCGGTGAGGTCAACATAGCTCAGTCCCCCTTCTATCCCGTTACACCCCTCTATTCCCCACTCCCTCTACCGTATCGGCTCCGGCTGGCCGGTCGTGGGCCTTCCACATAGAATTTATCACTACGCATTTTTTCGGCGGCTAGCCATCTTTTGAAAGCCGATTTTGTGGTCTCGTCAAATTGAAGGAGGTCGGGCTGGTTTCATCGAGGAGAAGCTGAATAAGATCCGGGAATTATGGCTGATCTGGCGCTTGGCCATTGTTCTCTAACTTTTCCTTGGTGATTTCCGGCACGGTTTCGTGAGACTGTGACGTGGATTTCGGCGGTTTTCGAGGGAAACGCATAAAGCTCTTGCTCAGCCACTCAGAAAACCTGTGTTTCCCTCTCAATGCGTAGCTTTTTTAGGCCCCCCACATAGACAAAACAGCTTTTTCCTCCCCCGTCCTCTGGAAGGCCCCAGTCCCTCAATTTACGTGGTCCCGCCTCCTTTCCTTGAACTTCCCGAACTCCTCGCCCCCCTTATAGACAGCATTTAACCAATTTTCCGCTATGTGTTTTTGAATTTTTCCGATTTCCCTTTCTATTTCCCCGTTTCTTCTTGATCGTTTAGTGCCTTAACCACCTGAACTATCTGTGCTTATGAACTGGCCTTATTCCAATATTTCCGCTTCTCATAATAAGAACTCTCACCCGTCCCCCTCCCCTCCCCCTTGCTATGTCTATTCAAAACTGCAAATCAACTTTATCTGTCCTACTTTGAGGTTCTCTCGTGATGATTTTTTCCTCTAAAATTGTGGTTTTAATAAAGTCTAATAAGTAATATTGGTCTATGAAAAACAACACCACACACCTTAATAATAAAGTCGCGATCTCCGAACCCAGTTCCTACTTCCGATCGAACTATAATGACGCCTGAAGATGTGTTTACTTCCCAAAAATTCAAAAGTATTTATTCGCCAAACACCCATAAAATTACACATGAATTAAAAGTTGAAGGTCTATTTCTTGGCGATCGTCTTCATGAATTCATCCAGCTCCCTCATACGCGGGAGGTATAGCGGCGACTTGGGGCGGGGCGTCCGGCTTGTCTTCTTGGCAGTGTTGAAGGTCGGTTTCTGGTAGAAACAGGTTTTAGGACAACTAGACAGAATATAAACCTTGGAACAAGAACTAGAAAGAATATAAACCTTGGTGGCGGGCTGTGGCTTGTAGCTCTTCGAGACGCCGGAAATGGTGTTGATCTCGCCCTTGCCCACGACGAATGTCGAGTTCAGCGGCTGGTCGAGTTCGTCCGACTGAAACACGACTGAAGAACAAGAACTAGACAGAATATAAACCTTGACGCCGGGGTGCGGCTTGCCCTATGGCCCTGCCGAACATGTTGCTGGTCTCGCCCTTGCCACGACGAATGTCGAGTTCAGCGGCTGGTCGAGTTCGTCCGACTGAAACACGACTGAAGAACAAGAACTAGACAGAATATAAACCTTGACGCCGGGGTGCGGCTTGTGTGCGCCTGGCCCTGCCGAACATGGTGTTGATCTCGCCCTTGCCCACGACGAATGTCGAGTTCAGCGGCTGGTCGAGTTCGTCCGACTGAAACACGACTGAAGAACCAGAACTAGACAGAATATAAACCTTGACGCCGGGGTGCGGCTTGTCCCTTGGCCCTGCCGAACATGTTGCTGGTCTCGCCCTTGCCCACGACGAATGTCGAGTTCAGCGGCTGGTCGAGTTCGTCCGACTGAAACACGACTGAAGAACCAGAACTAGACAGAATATAAACCTTGACGCCGGGGTGCGGCTTGTAGCCCTTGGCCCTGCCGAACATGTTGCTGGTCTCGCCCTTGCCCACGACGAATGTCGAGTTCAGCGGCTGGTCGAGTTCGTCCGACTGAAACACGACTGAAGAACAAGAACTAGACAGAATATAAACCATGACGCCGGGGTGCGGCTTGTAGCCCTTGGCCCTGCCGAACATGTTGCTGGTCTCGCCCTTGCCCACGACGAATGTCGAGTTCAGCGGCTGGTCGAGTTCGTCCGACTGAAACACGACTGAAGAACCAGAACTAGACAGAATATAAACCTTGACGCCGGGGTGCGGCTTGTAGCCCTTGGCCCTGCCGAACATGTTGCTGGTCTCGCCCTTGCCCACGACGAATGTCGAGTTCAGCGGCTGGTCGAGTTCGTCCGACTGAAACACGACTGAAGAACAAGAACTAGACAGAATATAAACCTTGGTGGCGGGCTGTGGCTTGTAGCTCTTCGAGACGCCGGAAATGGTGTTGATCTCGCCCTTGCCCACGACGAATGTCGAGTTCAGCGGCTGGTCGAGTTCGTCCGACTGAAACACGACTGAAGAAGAACTAGGACAATTCGAAAACCCGATTCGACGGGTGGCTGACGGCGTTGGTGGCGCCGGGCAGGCGATGCTGCGGAATATCCCCCATCAGCCGGTAGAGTTATGCGAATAAGTGACGAGCAAGCGCCCGAATTTTCGGTGCATACCCGGATTCAAATTGGTGATTTGGTGATTCAAATTTGGTGTTTGCCTCAAATCTTATGAAACAGTTGAGATATCTAATTTAAGGTCCCGTAACTTTTCAAGGCCGTCATACGCCGCTTGTTGACGTTTCGCTGATTTGCTTACTGTAGTGTGTACTAGTTTAATTAATTAACCTGTACTAATTTAATTAAGGAATGGCGGCAGCATTTTTTTGATAAGACATGGTTCCTTAAAGTTATTTGCAAGGCGTGACTCTGGATTTTGTCAGTGCTCAATTCTCTTTAGGATTTTCCGCGCAGGCGACATGCGGCGCATTTCACGTCACCGTTGATCAACGTCGGCAGCGAAGCGCTGACACTCGTACGGTTTGTGTTTTTAAAAATAATTAAAATACATCGATTCACTTGTCTTTATTTAGCACAGTTGGATACACAGCAAATTAAAAAATAAGAAAAGACAGTTGCGCGTGACCGGGGGCAACAAATTAGCATAATAAACCAAATCATCACTGGCTCTGATATCGGAATTCGGAATGTAGCAAGAAGGGATAAACACACAAAGCGATGAGATCATGAGGGGAGGGGGATTGCACTAGCTTACAATTAGTATACCAGCAAATTCTCGGTCACCCGGGAGCAGAAAGGGGATAGGATGCCGGCATTCAGGAAATAGAAGCTCAGACCGAAGAAGATAGAGATCGGCAGGGCCGGAAGGGCTTTTTTGTAGACGGCGAGAAGCAGCAGGGTTAGGCACAATCCGATGAGAATTGCCACGTAGCAGGCGAGGGTCGTGTTCCAATCATAGTAGGTGGATGCTTTTCCAACCTGAAAAAAGTAAGCATGAAAATCTTGGGGCCACACACCAAGATCGAATAAAAGATGAAGTCTCCCAAGCCGAGCTTGATCCCTCGCTCTTCCGTTACAGCGCGAGCAGGGGGCGTGACGACAGTTGTTGCAGCTTCGTCCTTCGCTTCAGGCCTGAAAATCATGATTAAACCAACGAATAGAAATAGACTCAATGCAAGGTCAAAAATGTGCTTAAAACTTACGCTTGCTCAATTGCGTCAGCATCGATAGGAGCTTCTTCAATAACGTCACCTTCATTCAAAACAGCCGTCTCAGCACTTCCGCCCGGTTTGACAGCATAACGCTTCACCTAAAAAAACTATTAAAACAACAAACAACGCTATGATACTTTAGGCTTCTCCACCGGTGCAGGTTCATCAGTATCAACCATCGACAGCAACGTATACGGATATAGGATGCCACTGGAATAGATGAGGGCTGGGAAGATGGGCTCATTACGCTCCTAAAACCGGGTTTAGAACATCAAAAAGCGGTTTCTTACCTGTGCCGTTTCCACCAGAATCCGCAAGGGTCCTTTTGGCGTGAGCACGGCAATCAAGTCCCAGATCTAAAAGAAAACGTTCGCCAAAAAAAGATGTAGTATACCGAAATAGCGCCCAAAACCGTCCATACAGTCCAATCGGGGAGGTACTTCAGAAATGTCAACGCCATCAGCGCCGAGACAATGATCAAATAAGCCTAAAAGAAGTCATAACCGTAAGATTGCGAGTGAAAATACCTGCTGTAAAATCAGTGGTCCTTTCCAGTGAATACAAATCATTCCTAGCGTCGCGAAATTGTAGATGCCAAAGAAGACCGTGATCAGCGATGCAGACACGTTGAATGTTTTGAAGATCTGGAACACTCATTCCGGGAAAGTAAACATGGAATACCTGGACTACATAAAGCGTGACGAACATAGTAAGGAGTAGAAGGCTGCTGACAAACAACCATCCATGGATGATGCGATAGAAACGATATTTGTAGAGGCAAATTAAGGCCACAGTCATGACGATGATGAATGCTAGCAGGACAGCAGCGTTTCCCAAGGAGTAGAGCACCTGAAATGCGTAATGTAACTAATATTAGCGATTCTATCATGTCGTAATTAATAAGGGCGCAATTTAGATGTCGAACGTTTCATAAAAATTGAGAATGCCGGCATTTTAAAATGTAGAAACTCATAATATCGCAGCACGTCTTGTCGACATTTTATAATGGCGTCATTTGAGCCGCAATGCTATAAGATCGAAATTTCAAAACGCCGACAAGTTCCGCGAAACTCGCTCCTGTAAATTGCGGCATTATGAGCTTCGCCACTTGGGAAATACCCCTATTTTACAAGGGGTGGTTTTTAGGCGATCGTGGCATTTGCAATGCGGCATCACTCCTTCGATGGACCTTGCAATTCCGAGAAAGTCCCAGCTTTCAAAGAATGCTGTACGATAACGGTTCGCATTTCGTTATGCGAGGGTCAAAAATGGTCAAAATCCGCTCTTTAGCGAGAATTCTCTAAAATCGGTGTCGTTCAGCAATTTTTGAAAGAAAGGACTTGTTCAGAATGTCAAGCTCTATCGATTAAGCTATTTCACATCGCAAAAACCCTCGATTCTAAAAACCGCTCATTGTTAGCCATTAAGTACCTTCTCTCCAGTATCTTCAGTCGGCTTTGTAAAAGGCGTGTAGAGAAGCGCTTGCCCGTTGCTCTCGCCATAGAACTAAAACAATATTATCAAATCCATAGCAATAATACTTACATCAATAGAATTCATCGTCGCCACCACCAGGGCCATACACAGCGACACCGGGACAAAGAGGCGGATGACATGTTCAGCACCATACTTCATTTCAACTAAAAAACACGATAAAGCTTCATTTGAATAAGGAAACCTTCATCGCCGCCGGGAGCATCGTCGTTTTGTTGGGCAGCAACTGGCTCGACATCTTCTGGAGCTTCGATCCGGATGACGGGCTGAAAAAACTCATATATCCAGGTAAAGTGAAAAGGTTTAAATACAGCCAAAGGAGGTAGAACCTAGGATTCAACAAATTAAGGTCAATGCAAACCAGTTAGCCCAAAATAATCAAAATCAGAGATCAAAAATGAAACGTATGTGGTCAGAAAAAGGATTTTTATGTGATTGCCCAATTATCCCGGATTGGGAACGGTAAAAAAGTTGGCAGAGTGCGGAATAGGGTGCAGCCACCGGCACGGTTAGGGAGTATTGCGTGCAAAAGCCAAATCGTAAGTAAAATAAACATTTTAACTTTTCTTTTGGTTTTTCTCATCCTCAGCATACTTTTCTAAACAATTTCCCGAATTCTTACGCTTCCCCGATCAGCAATCACGCAAAGGGTTCAAACTTTTCACCAGATTCGGCTTTAATTCACCTCCTGTGTGGTATATTTCACGATTATCTATCTTCCAGATTTTCTAATCTTTAAAAATACTAAATTCGTTCACCTTTCGCATTGTCTGGCGGGGCGAAATCACTGCGACATCGGCTTGGTCGATGGCACCATACTGTGACGACGGGCCCGGCTGATCTGGATTCATTTGGCGCTGCCCGAGCTGCTCCCGGCTAAAATTCGGATGGATTTTTCACAAATTTGAATAAGGTTTGGATGGAATACAATAGGAAATCAAATTTCCGAAGAAAATTTAAATTACTGGGTTCTGAGCGCAAGACTGACTCGGGAACCTCGAGACCTGGAAACAGAATTGCCTGAAAATTTTCACACAGATGGTATCGACGATGTTGATCATGACCAGGTTATCAGAATTTATCTTTTCTACAGGTTCCTTAAAATAGGTAAAACTTGAAGACAAAAAAAAGACGAAGATCTCGGCAAGCAATTCTGAGGCCAGGTTTATTCGGGGTGTCCGAATGGCAAATCAACGAGGATTTCATCAAACCGGAAAAAGTTTTGATTGATATGTATGATTTTGCAACAGTTTCAAACAAAAATACGTTTATATAACCAAAAAAAATTGGGACACGCGAGTGGCGCAATTTCCCGGATTCCCTCTGTATGCCTGCCCTTGACACCAGGGGTCATCTTTTATCTTGATCAACTCTGTGAAAAAATTCGATGGACTCAAATGACGCACTAATGTGCTGCAGTCAATGGGGGATCAAAATGATGTGGGGTGTCATCGTTAGTGCATACAAAATAAGCGTATATCCATTTTTAGATGGCGACAAGGCGCACCAAATGACGCCGGGAGCTCAAAGGGAAACCGAAACACAGTGAAATGGCTGCCGGGTTTCTGCCGGATGGCAGCCGGGAAAAATGGCTCTGCCGGCTGCCGGGATACTGCCGGATTCTTGCCGGTGTAAACATGTATTTATTCGTAGCCGTACCCCAACTTTCGAATTTCTCGGCTTTTCCCTATTTTCTTTGCGCGTTCAGTTTCTTCTTTCATAAATTTAGATTTTTAAAGTTCTTCAACAAGAGGTAAGTATACAGCTTATAAAAACGTTTGATGTTTTTAGAAAGCAGTCTGTGAATTGGCACTGGAGTTTTTTAGATTTGATATATGGCAACACCTTTGATTTATCGCCAAATTAATGGAAGTTTTCAGATAAAGTTTATTTCGATTCAATATCTGCCGCCGTCTTTCTGGGTTCAATGTGCCTGTATGTCAAGTTAAAAGG
>JBBGBA010000695.1:0-10207 GCA_038088335.1 Mesorhabditis sp. LJ9110 | reverse complement strand
CCCCAGGGCCTTTGATTTTTGGGGAGGATTTTTGTTATAAAAATTTTTGGGACATAAGAACAATAGGAAAAGTGAATTCTCCGTATTTAAGTTAAAAGCATTCCAAATTAAAAAATTTGATCGGCAAAAGCTTTTAGAATCATCAAATTTTGGACATGCTGGTGATCCTATCACTGCAGCCATGGAACTTTGACTAGTTCAGATGCTCTATGTCGTTCCTGAATACTGCTATTTTGAACACTCCATTTCAGTATTATTCCAGATTCTCAAGAATCAGCCTTATTATCTCTTCCAGTCATTCGTTTTTTTGCATTTTAAATCTCTCTCTTTCTTTCTCAGCAACCTCTGCTCACTCTTCTCTGATTCTGATGAATCAAAGTTTTCTCTCGTAATATAACAAGGATACTATCGATATACTACTTCCTCCTCCAACTATCACCTTCAAAATTCTTGGAAGGTGGAGTAGAATGAAATTTAGCTTCCCGGTGATTCTATCGCCAAAGATCTTTCAACTTCTCAAACCTCCTCCGATCCGTAAGCCTTCTCTCCGAATAGAACCTTTGAATGTTCAGCGACCAACTTTTCTAGTCCCGAGCGTTCTAGGCTCAATAAACCAAGCTCGTTAAGAAAAACTTAAGAAGCTTCGGACCTTCGATTTTCACAATTCCACGATCCTCCAACGACAACAAAAACTCTGGTTGCTCCGGGACAATGACTTTAAAACCGGGACACGAGGATAAGTTGAATGTTCTTTCTTAACTCCTTCGTTTTAACAAGCGCCTTCGTTTAACTGTTTTTATGAAATAAACGGAATGGTCTATCTCTTACTGGTTTTGGAACCTCTTTACCTTCCTCTCCAGGGCGTCTCAAAACAATTCAAAGTTTTAGCCATTATCAAAGGCTACACCTGAGGCCTTTTGGACTTTTTAACTGGTACAGTTTGAGAACGATGTTTTCGTACCTCTACTCCTGGTGCGTCCCACCACAGGGGTCTCCTGGCTGCTCCGTCTTGTCCTTCGATACCACTGATACCAACCAACCAGCAGACAAGTATGATGTCAGATCCTGTGTCTTCTAAACTACCAGGAAACTTACCGTTAGCGAATACTAATTTCCTTGGCTTTTATACTACTTTTATCAGATTCCATTACTGGATTCTCTAAAACTAGTTGAACAACTAGTTATTAGATAAATTATCGATAAGACTCAATGTTGTATTAAAAGGCGTGAAAATAACGAATTATATAAAAATATTATGAAAGATAATGTATATAGATAATAAAATACGCTTATATCAAGATAATTAAATTTAGAGAACAGGTTAAATTATCAGACGTTAATAACATGAGGAAAATATTTTCTTAAAGCTTTTTGCAAAATTTTTTAATCAAATTTTTAAAAATTATGAAATTCATACATTTCCTGACATCGCTTTTCCTTTACTCGGTCCTTCAAAATAATTACAAAATTATTACAAAATTCAAATTTTATCTCATAAAAGGTATTTTCTATTTCACAGATGTTGATTTTGTGCCACCTATGAAAATAAATAATATTCAAAATCATATATCGACGTCAATTTCATTAATTTGTCTATTAAAAAGCAAATTTTCAATATTTTCGGAGAAATTTCATCAATTTTATCATTTTTCTTTGGTGATCCTTATTTAATTTACTGGACCTCATCGAAAATGGCAGCATAGCATTGAAAAATCTTTTTAATAGTGGAAGGAGGTGGTAGCCGGGATCAAAAGCTCGTTTTGCTTCCAAAAATTTTACTTTTATGAGTTTGTCAGGTGTGTAGCGGGAGTTACAAGAACAGGTGGAACCTCCATGTTCTGTTCGGAGATGGTTCCAAGTCTCACGAGCAGAAAGGGTGGTTTTCTTGTGGGTTTCTAATGTAGCAAACACATGATTCTAATCTACGATTTATTTACATATGTATAATGAGTCTACAATCATAATAATCAAGGAAAGATAAAGATATGCAAAGAAAATACATAATAACTAAAATAGCATTAATAAACTAAGAATAGGTTGTAGACTTTCTAGTACAATAATTCATGTTTCATATAGTTAATAGTAAAGAGATTTTATCTTACTTCTAAAACATATATGACTCATGCCCAGAAGTTCAAATGAGTAACTAACTAGTTTCTAACATGACATGTAAGCTCCTATGAGGACTTTATTAATATAGTGAGCGGTGGACTAACTGTAGTACGATGTTGAATGTTGAGAAGAAAAAAAAGACCGATAGTATATTTTGTTTTAAACTCTGATTGAATAACATAAACTAAAAGATGCAGAAAAGGCACCGCTTGGAGGAGTCGCCTCCCCGCAACTGACTCGAGCGAGTCCTATTAAAAAAAAGGGGGGGATAAACGAGGCAAAGGAATGATCAAAATGGATATAAAGGATCAAAAGAACTACACGATGAGCCCTATATTACAATGAAAAAGTATGGGAAAACCCCTATCAAGTGCAATACTTGACATTCCCGAAAACAAGTATAACGGTAAAACAGCATTAAATATCCTCCATAGAGAGCTTGGGAGTTGATCAGACCCCGAGCAAATGGGCGACTAGGAAAAGAACATAGTGGGGGGGCGAGCCAGATGAATCGTTGGGGGGGCAGACCAGGTTGGCAATGGTCCTTGTGGCTAGGTAGGAGGCAACCTTGACAGAGGCGGCCAGGCAAGGCGAGCGGATGTTTTTAAAAAAGTACGGCACAGGCTGGAAGGATGAGACTTCTGGCAGAACACACAGTCTGGCTTCCTTTTTCTTTGCACGGCCTCAACTTGGAGACTGGACGTTGTGTGAGACATTTTTTTTAAAATTTTTGAAAACCCACTAATATTTTCCAAAAGTAGGTTCGTTGTAGTTGGCAGGTCAGCATTGAGGCCGTGGGGAGGAGATTCATAGTCGTACCCAAAGAACTACTTCTTCAACTGGTCATTGAGGATCAATCGTCAAGTAAACATCAGACATTGCTGAAGGAAAAAATTTTTTATAAAATTTTATAGGTACATATGAAAATCAGTAAAAAAACAGAACATAAGCAGATCAGCAGAAGGAACGTAACGCATTTTTTCGACGATTGGCGTTGTCTCAATAAAATTCCGCATTCTTTTAGGGGGATAAGTTGGGTTTACTGATCCCCCAGAGTAGAGCACCCTTTTTGGTGACTACGGCAGAGCGTGTAGCATGGTCTCGATTGGTTAATGAGGTGATGATTCCCAATGGCAATTGTATGTGGGGCCTGGGAATCCAATAAATTACGTCACCGATTAGGGGGTAAAAAGGCGGTTGGTGATTATGGTTAAGATTCTGTTTTCTCCATAAGCTGGTGGAGATACTCTTTTTGAAACAAATCCCATAATTTTTGAGGGTTCGATCGGCATGAGCCTTTTCCCAACCCAGAAACTGTTTTGGGTTGGGGTACACCTCATTTTTTTGAGTTTTAAACGGTTCTTCAGCAAAAGAAATATGATTTTTTTTGGAGTTTTTGTTATAATATTTTCTCCATTTAAGTTAGTGAGGTCTTGAATTTGTTATTTCTTCGATTTCAGATATTAATGTTTTAAATTTTATTGGGATGATCTATCAGATATTGTCTTTTTCAAAAAAAAGTTTTATTGTTTGAATAACCCCCAAACAACCTCCGACCCCCCGGGGACAAGGAGGGTTTAAACTTCACTGACGTGGTGTTTATTGAGGAACAGAAAGGAGGAAAAATGCAAAGGAGCCGAGTTGGGCCGTTCCCTTTTCTGAATGAAAATATGCCCGTTGTCAGGTACATTTTATAAGGCATAAATTTTCCTTGCGCTAAACCTACGAGCAGGAGAAATTCCAATGCTGGGAAAAGTCGTACACAGTTCGAGGTGAATACCAGTTAATAGGCATGTAAAAAGGCGATCCGAACTTTAACACGCGTATTTTGGGAAACCCTAAGCGAGTACGTGGAATGGTCATAATCGACAGCGGTGTTTTAAAGGTCAGAATAGACTAAACGTTCTATCGGAAGAGTCAGTGTTTGGAAAATCAAAAACATCTCCCGTGGTCGTTTGCATGTGACGCATTTGGGTAAAACTCGTTGAAGCTGAGCGACCGGCAACAGCCAGTACCGTTCTCTAATGGTAGCCAGAGTTAGCGCTTTTACATGTAGGTACTTCATGAACGTCCAGTATGATTGCTCCAAACAGGTGAGATTTTTGAAGAGTATTGCTGGAAATTGATGAGCATTCAATAGTTCCCCCAGCAGACTCATTCATACGACCTCTGTAACAAAATATGCCATTGACGCACGGATGATATCAAAACTGGCGAAAGCTTTGGGGCAAGAGATGTCTGTTGACATGTTGGTGATATCTCACATTTAAGAGTTCTGCTGTGGCAGTGAGGAGAGAAATTCTGCTTACAACTGAAAGGTAATTCTGAAAAATTTATTAACACTTCTCTTTTTTTCTGATTTATTGAAAAGAGCAACTATTTTAAAATAGCTGTTTTTTTTTCTAAAAGGGAAAAAATTGGTTTTGAACGTGTCCGATGAGACCTAGTACCTGACGTTGTTATCATAAACGTGGTTGTATGTGTTGAACAAAGGCTGTTCGTGAACAGTTTTGGCTTGTTTGAAGTCGGGTTGTAAATAGTTTGCATTCAGCTTTGGGTTTTTGGGAGCCAATTTGGGCCGTTCACCAAAGGGACTGGTAAAGGTTTCAACAGCCCCGGGTGCCTTGATCGAAGGGTTTCTTCAGGGTACGAAAAGAAATAAAAGTACTCGAAAATGATTTATTTTACTGTGAATTTGCAGTAACCTTTTTTTTGAATATTTTTTTTTGAATCCCCTTTGGGTATGTTGGCCAATGCAAGCAACTTGACTATCACATATATAAAATTGAGTAGGTTGCATTGCAGTTTCTTTCAAAATTTTTCCCAATCAATTGACATGCAAGCAGTATAGTTCTAATTCCATTCAATAGTACCTTTAATGGAGTTGCTTTCCCCCAGAGAAGATGGGACAGAAAAAAGGGAGCAATCGACCACGAAAGCACAGGCCGAAATTGCTAACTGACGCATAACAAAGACGACAGATTACAAAGTTGTTTGATTGAATAGCTTTTGAGTACCGGTTTTGGAAGGCCATTCCTGCAGAGCCTTGTGGAAGAGGTTGTAATTCCTCGTTGAGTGGTACATCCCAATCATAATTTCTTCCCGGGTTTGTTTGAGGATGAAACGTATTGGTAGGATTAGTGGAGCTGATATCCCAAAGGATCGAATAGTTGCCAAAAAAGGCTGTCACCGATCTCTTCGTAGTGTGGATAATTTTGGGAAGGGGTGATAGTGGTGTTTTTCATAAAATTCCAACGTAGACCGAAGGTTAGCGTTTCAGGATCCCTACTTGGGGGGTCGGTCGATTTTTAAGAATGCTCAATTTTGGGAAGCGATCTGGGTAGAGTTTCATGTTCATTTATGAACAAGTTGCGAGTCTCTTCCGTAAAGTGAAGATTTTCCCAAAGAGTCAGAGGGATAACAAATTATCAACATAAGTGTTAGATATTATTTTTAATTAGTGAACTCAGATTTTCAAGAAAAAAATTGATACTTGTTGACAGGGTAAGGACTTGATGTGAGCCCCAATGGAAGACAGTTTTAAAATTATAAGGTTATCGGGAGATGGCGACATTGTTTTTTAGCCAGATTATGCAGTAACATCTTTAAATTCAGGTAGTAGGTGAACCATATGAAACGCTTTTTGAACGTCAGCATAAGAGAAATTAAATGGTGGGGATCTTTGAAGGATGCCGAGCAGTTTTTGGGGGGGAGTGATGGACCTGGGTGTAGGTATCGTTCAGAGATGGGCATTTTTCTGATGGAAGAACCATCTAAAACATTCGTAGTTTTGTTGTATTTGGGTTAGGGGGAGGAGGCCCTTGGGGGAAAAGTAAAAACAAGTTGGACGAATTGTAGCTCTTTTTTGGACATACTCGAGAATTCCAGTTTCAGTTGTGACATAATAGTTTTATATAACGCTGGTGATCAATCATTTTATGAAAAGTGAATGTGGCGGGTAACAGATTGGGAAAATTTTTCTTAATCCCCGGGTACTTTTATTCTAAAAGGGGGTGCAACATGAATGGGTTTTTTTGGATAGACACACGGTTGGGAACTCTTCCTGTACGAGATCGTTGGGGGTGGTATCATCTTCGATGGAACATGCACATACTAATGACGATATTTTTTGGGGAATGAAAAGCTCGACGGTCCAGAAATAATGGAACCAAATATGGTGTTGTGAGTATTGACCCGAAGGTGGAGGGTTGGAGGGAAAACGTGAGGATGATGTCCCAGGGGGGCCGCCAATGAGTAAGTCAGGTTTAGTTCCTGATCGTACGAGTTCTGATATGTCAGGGTAATGGAAGAAAAAAATTTTTTTTTTGAGAAATTTGGGGGACCATATAGGTTGCGCAATTTTATCCCATTAAGCAGGTTTTATCTATTTTTATGAATTTGCAAGTAGATTCAATTTTACTGAGTGTAGAACACTAGATGCAGGGGCCCTTTGCCATGGACGGCAAAGGGGCCTGTCTTTCGAAAAAATAGATTGAGTTTTTGACGGGGAAGAGTGCAGAACGAAATTGAGAGCCAAATCATTTACGTGTACCCCTAACAGGTTGTTGGTAGCCCCGACTGGTATCACGAGGATTATCAGGGATTGTTTGAAAGGAGGTGTGTTGTACTGAGAGGGAAAAAACTGGTTGGCTCTTGCCGTTCATTCTCTGTTGAAAGCTGAAAGATAGAGTTCAATGCTGTTGCCCACATTCTGGACACCCCGGGAAATTTGGGCAACCCCAGCAGTTTTATGAGTCTGTAAACACTTGTGACACAGATTCTTTCTATTTACTGTATTTATAGAATTCGACAGTCTTATGAGTGGGGCAATATATTTAAAAATGACCCTTTTGAGCATAAAGACGCAAGTAGGGAAAAGTTTTTATTGGGGGAAGGTTGTGCATATGGGCACCTTTGCGGAACTGTCGCTGGAACCATTTGGGAGTATGAACTGGCTCAGGATATGGTTGTGGGTAAGGTTGAAATTATCGGACTAGACCAGATTAAAAAGTTTGTGGTTGCCTATGAGGCTGTCCCCCGGGGGCTGAAGGCCCAATGGTTGAAGCGAACTCTGATAACTGATCGGGCTTGGACTTGATTGAAGGGTTCTCTTTTACTAAATTTGTGGGGGCTTGTCGTTGTCTGTGATTTTACGCAGACCATGAGTGATGTTGCTGTATTGATATGAGGATTCATAGGAGCGATTTCGACAGATTGACTATTAACGAAAAGGGAAAGGAGGAGAGATTATCTACTATTGAGAATACGTTGATTCTTTATAATTGTGCGTATAGCTTCCGTGAGCGTGGAAACTGTGAATGGTTTGTTTATATGAGATTCCATATGAGCAACTTTATCTAAAATTAGGTCAGGAATTTTCTGCGTATGGTGCGCATAATTGCAGTAGAGTTATCTACGTTTTCTATTCAGAATTAGAATTATATTTCGAACTTCTAAATCGTGGATCTTAATACGTCTGTGTCCATTGAGGACATGGGAAGATGTTCAATCTGAAGTTTGCGAGTGTGTCTCGTAAGTTACCAGTATCAGCTATTCGGAATCAAGCTCCGTACGAGCTACTTTGTAATTGGAACCTGTGATTTCCAAATGACGGATTACTTTGAAGCATCACCTTCAAGTAATGTTCTGAGTTTAGTGAATTTATCTTTGGATGATAGATCGGATCGGAATCAATAAGAGCATCGAACATATTTATAAATTCGAGTATTTGGTCATGTCCCGTTGAATGAACCATAGTAAGACTTCTGCTTGAAGGCTGATCGAGCTTCAGGTGAAATCGCGATCGTATCTGTAATGACGATGCTTATCAGCTCTGAAGACTTTCTGTGTCGTGAAGAACGACGATAGACTGTGATCAGATTCGCGAAGATGGAAACGATATCTACGCGTAGTATGTTTTCTCGGTTATTGGTCATCAGTCTGAGGAAGATGATGATGAATCGGAAGAGCTGTTCTTTTGTGGCGACGTCTGCGTGAGTACGAGATGAGGTACTGCGGTGCGAATCGCTGAGTAATTCTCTTGTTTTTTTATTCGAAGACGAGATCTTTATCGCGTTTATCTGAGCGTGATTTGGAAGATCTTTTTATGAGACTTATGAATTTCGAGCGAGTGCGATGTCTCTGTTCACGTTTCGACTTCTCTTCTTTCACATGAAGGTGGGAGAGTGGTCCGACTTCTCCTAGGTTAACACGGATCGGAGACGGATCTGATTCTTTCATCTAAGACAGTGTTTTGATGTCTTACTGGACGGAACGTGTCATGATTTTTTGCGGTCTCATTGGTATTGTACATGAGATCGTACTGTTGGGTTTTTATTTGTGTTGATGAGGGATTAGTGTGAAGCCGGACTAACTATTTCTGGTTCTCCCATATCAGAGGGTCTCAGAATCCAATTGCTCTTGGTTGAGCTCAGGGTTGATTCAATGTGAACGTTATTCACGAGTTTGACAGTAAGTTCAGCCTCTCTTGGGAGGATAGAGGAGAGCGAGAGAGTGAGTATTTCTGTACCTTTGAGAATGGCTGATACTTTTCAGTTAAATGTCTAAACGAACAGCTAGCTTTCGACCCTCTTTCAGAGTTGCTTCACCGTTATTTTGTTCCCAATACTCCTGAGATTGGGTAAATCATGAACACATATTCACAATTTTAACTCTTTGGTTCTCATATGCGCTCGTGAGAGGCTACAGATTTTGAATGTTTTTTTCTTTTACGACTTGATCACATAAGGCTTGAAGTGCATTATTATCTAATTCAGAAACAGATTTGATACTCCAAAAATTCAGATGCTTCTCTATTAGCAACTTTCAAAATTCAGAGATCGTTTTACAGCTCCTTTTGGAGGTGAGAGGAAACCACAATTTGATTTTTATAATTGGTTTCTGACATTTGATCGATTAGATTTTTGACGGATTGAAAATTAAACAAGAACAGATTCACAATGTTTCAGTGAATACAAAAATTTATAATTCACAATGTTTCAGTAATATAAGGGATAATTCAAATGTTTCGGAATTAAAGGTGAATTTAGCAAGATTAGAATGCTCACTTGGGTTTGTAGAGAATGAAAATTCAACCAAGGCGTCCCAAAAGGCTCTAGGAAAATTTTATTGATAAGAATGAGTCCGGGGACAATTTTTGTTGAAGGAAAAGAAAAGAGATGGTATTTAAAACGTTAATAAAAACAAAGACGAAAAGGGCACCCTTGGGGTGCTCCCTGCCCCTTTAATCGGGAGCCCCAAAAAGGGCGGAAAAAGAGGGTCAAGGGATATAAAATAAAAAAGTAAAAACAAAAATAAACAAATGAAAAAGTACAAGACCTGGCCAAATTTTTGGCTTTATATTTTCAGTTTTTTCCTTTATTTTATCAATTGTATTTCCTTGTGAAATAGCCTTTATCACATGGATGACTGATCAATTTAAATATTCAAATTGTAAATTGCTGGAAAAAATGACCTCAATTAAATCTCAGGGTGAGCATAACAGTTTTTTAACAATAATTATAAAAAAAAGTTTTTTTTCAAATGCATAAACTAAGATTTTTCCCCAATTGTTAAAAAGTCCCATATTTTCCTTATTTTCCAAAAAAAAGTGAATTAAATTTTTCTCATCCCAATTATCATTTTGAAAATCTGATATTGTCCAAATAACAATTAAACTTCACAATCAGCATGATAAACATTGATAAACTACCGCCATTTAAAAATCAATAAAAAAATAAAACAACATTTAAAATGCATCATTGTCAGAATGAATTTACAACAAAATGGGTTAAAAGCTATAATATTCAAAAATAAATATGAAACCGTTGTTATAAATATTATAAAAACATGTAATATGTTTTCTATTTTTTTTTTGGGTGAGTTCTAACAAATATCATGCAGATGCGAATTGCTACACAAAATATTTGATATGAAATACGTTTAAAGCCAAACTTCAAAAAATCCATTGTTGTATCATGCTGTTTTGTTTAAACGCACTTACCCAATGTTTGGAATGAATGAAGAAACAACCATTAGCAGTATAAAATTTAATTGAACAAAGTAGATTGCACAAGAAAAATTTTTTAAAAAGATA